>CM067360.1:95134043-95164043 GCA_034401795.1 Chaetoderma sp. LZ-2023a | reverse complement strand
TACCTACCCATTTCTAGCTATTACCTGCTCACCTGCCCATTTCTAGCTATGTTACTTTCCCATTTCTAGCTGTTACATGCCCATTTCTAGCTATTACCTGCTCATTTCCAGCTATTACCTTCCAATTTCTAGCTATTACCTGCTCATTTCAGGCTATTACCTGCTCATTTCTAGCTGTTACCTTTCCTTTTCCAGCTATTACCTTCCAATTTCTAGCTGTTACCTGCCAATTTCTAGCTATTACCTGCTCATTTCTAGCTATTACCTGCTCATTTCTAGCTGTTATCTTCCCTTTTCCAGCTATTACCTTCCAATTTCTAGCTATTACCTGCCGATTTCTAGCTATAACCTGCTCACTTCTAGCTATTACCTGCTCATTTCTAGCTGTTACCTTCCATTTTCCAGCTATTACCTTCCAATTTCTAGCTATTACCTGCTCATTTCTAGCTGTTACCTTCACAGTTCTAGCAATTACCTGCCCATTTCTAGCTATTACCTGCCAATTTCTAGCTATTATCCGCTCATTTCTAGCTATTACCTGCTCATTTCTAGCTATTACTCGCTCATTTCAACCTATTACCGGCTTATTTATAGCTATCAGCTGCCACTTTCTAGCTATTGCCTACCAATTTCTAGCCATTCCCTGCTTACCTGTCCATTTCTAACTATATGACCTTCCCATTTCTAGCTGTTACATGCCCATTTCTAACTATTACCTGCTCATTTCTAGCTATTACCTGCTCATTTCTAGCTATTACCTGCTCATTTCTAGCTGTTACGTGCTCATTTCTAGCTGTTACCCTCCAATTTCTAGCTATTACCTGCCAATTTCTACCTATTACCTGCCCATTTCTAGCATTAACTGCACATTTTCAGCTATTACCTTCCAATTTCTAGCTATTACTTGCCAATTTCTAGCCATTACCTGCTCATTTCTAGCTGTTACCTTCACAGTTCTAGAAATTTCCTGCCAATTTCTAGCTATTACCTGCTCATTTCTAGCTATTACCTGCTCATTTCTAGCTGTTATCTTCCCTTTTCCAGCTATTACCTTCCAATTTCTAGCTATTACCTGCCGATTTCTAGCTATAACCTGCTCACTTCTAGCTATTACCTGCTCATTTCTAGCTGTTACCTTCCATTTTCCAGCTATTACCTTCCAATTTCTAGCTATTACCTGCTCATTTCTAGCTGTTACCTTCACAGTTCTAGCAATTACCTGCCCATTTCCAGCTATTACCTGCCAATTTCTAGCTATTATCCGCTCATTTCTAGCTATTACCTGCTCATTTCTAGCTATTACTCGCTCATATCAACCTATTACCGGCTTATTTATAGCTATCAGCTGCCACTTTCTAGCTATTGCCTACCCATTTCTAGCTATTACCTGCTTACCTGTCCATTTCTAACTATATGACCTTCCCATTTCTAGCTGTTACATGCCCATTTCTAACTATTACCTGCTCATTTCTAGCTATTACCTGCTCATTTCTAGCTATTACCTGCTCATTTCTAGCTGTTACGTGCTCATTTCTAGCTGTTACCTTCCAATTTCTAGCTATTACCTGCCAATTTCTACCTATTACCTGCCCATTTCTAGCATTAACTGCACATTTTCAGCTATTACCTTCCAATTTCTAGCTATTACTTGCCAATTTCTAGCCATTACCTGCTCATTTCTAGCTGTTACCTTCACAGTTCTAGAAATTTCCTGCCCATTTCTAGCTAATACCTGCCAATTTCTAGCTGTTACGTGCTCATTTCTAGCTGTTACCTTCCAATTTCTAGCTATTACCTGCCAATTTCTACCTATTACCTGCCCATTTCTAGCATTTACTGCACATTTTAGCTGTTACCTTCCCGTTTCTAGCCGTGACCTTCCCATTTCTAGCTATTACCTGCCCATTTCTAGCATTAACTGCACATTTTTAGCTGTTACCTTCCCGTTTCTAGCCGTAACCTTCCCATTTCTAGCTATTACCTGCCCATTTCTAGCTGTTACCTTCCTGTTTCTAGCTGTAACATTCCCATTTCTAGCTATTACCTTCACATTTCTAACTAAGCTCAGCGCACATTTCATGTGTGGTGGAATAAATTTATATAATTTGAATCCTTATTTTCCATGATCCCATTTTCATCGAGAAACTATACCGGTAAACTGTTGAATATTTGAAGCTACTCCATTCAAATTAGTTTTAAAATATTCAACAGGCTGTTTATTAAATAGTAAATCTACCAAAGTGCAAATCGTACACTTGTCGGACCTTTCAATGTTAATCAAAGAATATAAAAAAATTGGCGCGTTTTCAAATGTGCATTTCTTGCTTATTTTTTACTGCCTGCTCGCACAATTTATATGAGGGAGAGGGATTTTGATTGTATTTCAACTATAGATGGTATATATGGCTATTAAAATTGTGTTTGCATACGGACTTTAATGACATGATTTAGATACCTCATTATGTATTGTGACATCAGCCTACATATCATGTAATTGCATCATATACTTGAGTGACAGATCGGGTCCCTCCATTGATAGCATCACTGTATAACGTTTTGTCTTGCTTCTCTCATCTGACACAGATGTGTTAAACCGTGTCACAAATTGAAAACGTCAACAATGAGTTAACCCTTATCACTCTGAGGTCAATATTCTATCTTTTACCATGTCAATAGTAAAGAAACTGGTGTACATTTGTAAAACAATGTTGGTAGACGATGTTGCTATCTTCGACAGCATCATCTTCCACCAAATTTGTAATAGAATAATAATAGAATAACAGAATCATTTTATTGTAGATGTTAAATGTTGTCCCGATTAGCGTCATAGACCATATACCGCCCTGTAGCGCTTAGGCCCAGAAGAAATGATATTACTGAACACGTATTTCACTTAGTGTCCTTAATTGTATTTTAGACCACGTGTGTAGGCTGTTGAAACTATTTATATTCTGCTCCGGTAGACAGCGTTTGATAATTGACCTTTCCAAGTTTTTCCATCGATCATATGACGTCATATGACGTCATAACCAACTAAGTGACGTGTATGCTGTTACGTCATAAATGATTCTATTTGGCCAGTCTTTAACTCTTAATAGTACAACACGTTGTACGAATTGTATGTCTTTTCTATTTAATAAACATGCTGTCGAATATTTTGAATATGTTGAAACTAATTTGACTGGGCACTGTTGCTGCCATAGGCAGCAACAGCACCCAGTCAAATTAGTTTCAATATATTCAACAGCTTCCATGTATAGTTTTCTGGACATTGATAGTCAGGGAGTTCAGAAATCGATCGATCCCATCACGGACGTGGTGTGGGCGGAGATTAAATTGATATGGGCGTGGCATAGCTAAATGTGTAAAGGTCCATTCCCCCAAGACGACATCCCATAGAATTCACTCTTCGGGGTTGAATTAATTTAATACGCTATTTCTTGAAGTATGTTACTTTCTCTTTGAAGTATGGGAGGAGGCGTTTACTTGGTGAAAATTCGTGTCCTTTTTGCTGTTGTAACAATCTGGGAAAACATTTCTTTACAAAAAGCTTTCATCACATTGTGATTTTCAAACCTCGGTGGTTGTTACTCGTGATCACAAACTATCTAAACAGGTGTGAGAAAGGCGTCTGTGTTTTCTCGCTTTGGTGATAAACGTGACGTGTACAATGTGTACCGGAACAATGACAAGCTTTATTAACCAGAGTACATTAGTGAAGTTACAGGCAATAATAATAATAATAATAATAATAATAATGTACCGAGTTTATAAACGATAAGCCAGCCTTATGATCAACAGATCGTCCAGTGATGCACAATGAGGAAGCTTCCGTTATATATGTAAACATGGAATTAATATTCATTTTCACGTTTGTCTTCTAGACTTTGAGATTCGAAGTTTGATTGGTCCGTTATATAATTACACCATTATGGTCCAATCAACATTCCCTAACTCGATTAGAAGATGGCTCTGACTTATCTGAACCAGATTGATCTAGCTGCAACTAGACACGTTTGATGTTTATTTGATGATTGAATGACAGCAAATTTCTAATATCATCTCCTGCATTGACAAGCACATCAATGGAGGAAAAACATTGTATCCATCAATCATATGGCTTATAGGCTGACGTCGGTATCCATTACGCTATGAATGACTCGATTTAGTCAGTGGTAGAGCTGTAATACTCTGCCAGGCTGTACGAAGTGTAGGTCTTTACTGTTTAATAAGCAAACTGTTGAGTATTTTGAAACTAATTTGACTGGGCGCTGTTGCTGCTATAAGCAGGAACAGCACTCAGTTAAATTGGTTTCAAAATATTCAACCGCTTACCTGAATTGTTTTCAGGAAATTGAGATTCATGTGGTGCAGACCAACAGGGATCGATCTCATCGCGGACAAAGCGTGAGTGAGATTTAGCTACAGATAGGCGGAGCATAGCTAAAACTGGATTCATCCATTCAAAATAGATAACATAGTTCCATCGCCCACTTTTGTTTGATAACCAGTTGATGAGTTTACCTCTAACGTCACAGAGAACCGGATCATTACCCTCACCATGTATATGGAATAATGTATTGCGATCGGGCATGTCTGGCAGTTCGCCTGCCTGCCTGCCTGCCTGCCTGCCTGCCTGCCTGCCTGCCTGCCTGCCTGCATGCATGCCTGCCTGCCTGCCTGCCTGCCTGCCTGCCTGCCTGCCTGCCTGCCTGCCTGCCTGTCTGTCTGTCTGTCTGTCTGTCTGTCTGTATAGACATTCACCCGTCCGTCAATCCATCCATCCATCCATCCGTCTATCCATCAGCCCGCCCATCCACCAGCCCGCTCGCGCGCCCATCCGCCTGCCCGCCCGTCCGCATGCCCGCCCGCCAGCCGTCCGGAGCTGCTTTTAAAGCCCTCCTGATCCATGTTGGCTCAAATTTAATCATAACGAAGGAACTTGCCATGTACGAGGATTTACGGGCGTTGGCCGGATCCGGATCAGATCAAATTCTGGATCTGTGGATATCTAGATCTAACTAACTTTCTAGTTCGATTTGGCTCAAATATTTACAATGTGACAAAAAGTTGAGGGCGAGGATTTGCTATCGCTGATTGCTCTTGTTTTTATGTTTGACTCCAGGGATGCCGTGATTGTGACTGTAGCGGATACTGTGACAGCAATATTCTGCGGTTTTGTGGTGTTCAGCATTCTGGGATACATGGCTGAAAAGGCCGGTGTAGCGGTAGCTGATGTCGTTAATGTCGGTACGTATTAAACTTTTGAACCCGAAAGGCCCGAATTCAAAAACTCTTCTGCAATTTAATAAATATTGTGTTGAATATTTTGAAACTAATTTGACTTGGAACTGTTGCTGCATATGACAGAAACAGCTCCCCGCTAAATTAGTTTCAAAATATTCAACAGCTTAGGCCTACCTTGAAGACGCGATTCTTGAAATTCAGGGAGCAATGCGTTAATATTGTAGTCAGTCGTTCTATACAATGTCTTGATGCTTCGTTTGCTTATAAAGTTCACATGTTCTTGAACTAGAGGAATCCGAGATTTTAGACCCTCATCCTCCGGGTTTGTAAAACCTTTCTGAGTTTCTGAGGGTTTTTTCGGATTATCCGGATCTTTTCGGATTTTCTGGATTTTTTCGGATTTTCAGGATTTTTCTTATCACGCCCAAAATTTGTGGAATCGAATGTATATTGGCACGCTAATTCCTGTGTTAAGATTCGGGCTAAGTCGGACCAGTTGATTCCAAAATTTGATGTGAACCAGATCTAGCTCCCTTTAACCTGATCGCGGCCAAATTCTGAACATCCTTTTTGTACCAAATCGAATCAGCAGTTTTTGTTTGAGATATCGCTCCGGACACACGGACTGACAGACACACAAATAACCAACGTAGTACATATGAGTCGTCCATACAATAGTCGTTATGAATGCAACTTTTCTATATTTAACTAATAAAATGTCTTCTTTGAAGGTCCTGGTCTCGCATTTGTTACATATCCTCACATAGTGGCAACTCTACCCATTCCACAATTATGGGCGGCAATGTTTTTTCTATTGGTTTTATTTCTCGGCATAGACTCGCAGGTAAGGACATATAGAATATTGCTTTGGATTGGTCATATATTGATTAACCCACCTGTCAACAGCGCCTCAAATGCTGCTTATATCAATTAGGCCTTTACAGATCAAGCCGTTGCCACGAGAATGAACGTTTCCAGTTTACCATCTATCATATGGCGTCATAATCAACAACGTGACGTGTATGATGACGTCATAATCAATTACAACATGAATGACTGGATCCAGTCCAACGTATAACGCTTAACATGTTGTACGGATTGTATGTATTTGCTATTTAATAAACATGCTGTTGAATATTTTGAAACTAATTTGACAGGGCGCTGTTGCTGCCTGTGGCAGCAACAGCGCCCAGTCATATTAGTTTCACAATATTCAACAGCATGTTTATTAAATAGCATTCTGGAACTTGACAGTCAGGGAATTTAGGGATCAATCGATCCCAATACGAGCGAGGTGTGGGTGGAGCTTAGCTAGAGGTGGGCGGGGCATAGCTAAAGCTGGAAAGGTCCATTGAAAATGTTTGCTCAGTGAGGGCCCATTTGCATGCCGAGAGAAGACTATTTTGTGTAAATTTGCCACGCGAATTTAAAAAAAAGAAGATTTTTTGTCCTACTAATTGATACTTTTAAAGACCACTACAGATGTTATGTTGACCAATTTGGTCATAATACGGTTAATGATCAAGATTATCTAAATTTCTTCTTAATAGGTGTCCATTTGCAGTGCGGGAGAAAACTTTTTTGAAACTTTACCATTGAAATTGCTGGCTCAGTTACAGAGCTAATCATTCCAGTGGTGAATTTTCAAAAGTATTCTTCAATTGGCCAAACTTTTCTAAGACCACTGCAGATGGTGTTTTGTTCGGCTTGACCATTATAGATCAGGGTGACACGAGATCGGTTGCATATTCTGTCTTCAGCCAGCTTCTATGATTCCTCGGGCTTATTACTGTTTACAGGTGCCGGTTAACGTTAAACAGTAGTAAGCGCAGTAAATAGAACTTTTCAGTTTATCCATCAATCATATGACGTCATAATCAACTGCGTGACGTATAGGATAACGTCATAATCTATTACGTCATGCATAACGTAGATAAGTTCGCCAAGAACGCTTAATTGATGCCGGACTAAGCGTTGTTGTACGAATTGTATGTCTTTACTATTTAATAAACATTTTGTTGAATATTTTGAAATTAATTTGACTGGGCGCTGTTGCTGCCATAGGCAGCAACATCGCTCAGTCAAGTTAGTTTCGAATTATTCAGAAGATTACCTTCATAGGTTTCTGGAAATTGATAGTCAGGGAGCTCAGGGATCGGTCGAGCGAAGTGTGGGTGGAGCTTAGCTGGAGATGGGCGGGGCATAGCTTAAACTGGATTCTTCCATTATAGAAGCTGGCTGAAGATCGAATGATGCTCACACCAAGAATATACCGCACTAATTAAATAATAGTTGATTTGAATTCAACAGGAAAACAAAAATATTTCCTTACTATCTGTCTGGATAATTATCATGATTATATATCTATGTTGTTATATGTGTGAATTCAGATTACAATAATTTGAACTGTTACTTTATAAAATGTTGCGCGTACAACTAAAATACGGAGCTATGGCTACGTCACATGTCAGCTGACGTCACGATTAAAATGACGTATATTCGTCAGGAAACCGCGAAAGTCGGCCGAAAGTGAGCGAAAACTACCATACATTATGTTGAATATTTGGCAACAAATTGGACTGTGAGCTGTTGCTGTGTGTATGCATGATTACTGTATTCTGCGGGTGTAGTAGTAGAAACATCCTACAGCTGCAATGAGTCCTTCTTCGCTTTTGCCCATTGTGTCTTGTCCTCAGCCGAATTCCTTAGCTTCCTCATGTCCATTCTTGACTTGAGTGTACCTAGTCCTGCTTTCTTTAGGTCACCTCGTAGCACGCTTAGCAGAATTATGCAATGACGTCCTCTCCTTGCACTGTATTTGCTGGCTCCGAGTAGGGCAAATTCCAAGGCTCACTGTGCTGGAGTCTCTTCTGGCATCCTTTTGCTTACAGCGGCGACGTATTACACATCTTGTATAGTGCATCTTATGCTGTCTAGCCATCGGTGTCCAGTGATGGTGCGTAGGTGTTTGCTGTGGCAGGCATCAGGTTTGTCTAGAGCTGCATTTGGAGCTGCCCAGCTGTTACAGTTATACAGCATCATGGATACGCAGGTTGCATTGTATAACCGTAGCCTTTTTGTCAAGTGCATCTTTGATCTACGATTCCATAGCTTCCAGAAGGACTGGAAAGCTATATTTCCTATGACGCATCGTCAGCAATGTCAGCAGTACTGCAAAGCAGTGAGCCCAGAATTTTACCTTTCCTCCATGGTTCGCCGCCACGAAGTGGGTCGTCATTTTCTTTAGTTTCATGCTTTGTAGATAGGTAAATGTGGGTGAACTCTGTTTTGGATTCATTCTTAAAGAGATTCTCAATTTTAGTTTGCTTGCAGCTATTGGGAGAACTTCGTCAAGGGGTGTCTTTTCCTCGTCTATGAAGTCCACATCGTCGGCATATTCCATCTCTAGTGGCATACCCAGTATTGACACTAGGGGGTGGGGTGTGTGTGTGTGTTTGGTCTTGTGGAACTTTCCCGCACAGATTTCAATGCGGCAGCAAGGTAGCAAGTGAAAACCACCGGAGATAGACCATCTCCCTGTGGGGAGCCGATTGATGTCTCAAACTCTACAGACTTCACTGACGTGACTCGTACTCTCAGCTTGGTGTCTGCAAGCAGTAGTCTCACTAGCCCTAGCTCATCTTCATTGCAACTGGCCTGGCATAGTACATCTAGGCTCGTTTAATTGTGTCGGAGGCTCGTGACATGTCAATGCTTATTTTGTGGAAGTCCCAGTGTTTGAACATGACTACAGACACAAGCACACGTTGAGCCCATACAATGTCTGCGCAGCTGAGTCCACGTTTGAAGCCACTTTGACATGTTCTGGTGAAATCATCGATCTTGTGTCGGATGCGGCATAGAGTAACATTGGATAGGATTTTCCGTATGCTGTTGAGGAGCACAATGGGCAGCAGATTCGCTGGTGGGCCAGGTGGCTTCTTGGTCTTGGGTAGTGCGATAAGGGTGCCTTGGCCTACAGCATCGATGGGAAGGTGGTGCATAAATGCTGAATTGATTAGGTACGTGATCGGTTTTGAGATAATGCCACTTGCATATTTGAATAGTTCATTGCTCATGCCATCAGGTCCAGATGCACGTCCATTTATCAGGGCTTTAAGTGCCTTCTCAACTTCTGCTGTTTTAATTGGTGTTAGTAATGGCCAAGCTCTCCTGAGAATCGTTGTCAGTGAACTGTTCCTTGAACCATTCTCGAATTGCCTCGGCTTTTTCCTGGTCAGTCCCGATATAGTCTCTTTCAGGGTTGTGTGCAGTGAGTGGTGATGTTGATGTGTAGTCAGTAACTCTCAGGGCTCGGGCTGCCCGAAACATTTTGTGACAGTCATCCGTGGCAGTCATTTCATCAGCTAGGGAGTCTGTTTACTGAATAGCAAGATCTTTTAGCTGTTGCTGTCATGAGCAAGAACGTACCTCAGTCAAATTAGTTTCAAACTATCAAATAGCTTACCTATATAGCTATCTTGGGACCTAAAATCTGGGAATCTGGATTTTAAATCTTCACATCGATTCCAAAACGCATAAATATGGGCGGAGCTTAGCCCAACATGAGTGGGGCATAGCTAGAAATTGAGCCATCTATTAGGCATACACTATTTAGGACCAGACCAATGGGGGAAAAAATAGCGTATTATTTCAAGCTCTGAAGCTTTAAGACATTACAGTGTTAATCCTTTCATCGTGTTGAGTCTCAAGATTGATCAAGAAAATCCAAAGCTTTTTCTCAGTGGGTGTCCATTTGCAGACTAAGTGCAGACTATTTTTAACAATTTACCACTGGAATGGCTGGCTCGTTAAACGAGCCAGCCATTTCAGTGGTAAATTTTCAAAAATAGCTTCATGAGCATTGCAAAGTCATTTTGATTGGCTTGACCATTAAAGAGTTAACAAAGCTACAGAGAACACAGAGTTACAAAAAACCTCTGAGGAATTCTGAGTGATAAAGACGTAGCTGCCAAAAGTTGTTAGATGGACAGAATGTTGAAAATAATGACTTAAATTTCCAGCATTGTCTTTTTCTTAGATATGGAAAAATGAAGATAGGCGGTTATGTACAACCAAAGAAAATAAATTGATAGTGTCTAATGTAGCAGGAACAGCGACAGTATCTGTGGAGTAAGTTAGGTTGAGAAGTGTATTATGACGATATTTTCCAGTTTGGGTCGTTGAAGACATTGACAAGTGGCTTATGTGATCTTTATCCTGTAACACTGGGCCAGAATAAGGCAAAGATGACACTGGCCATCTGTGTCGTTGGGAACATCATTGGCCTCATCTTCATCACTAAGGTACGGTGCGGTTAAAAAATACTAAGAATATGTATTTCACATTTTAAATATATATTATGTTCTTTTTTAGACAATAGACCTTTCCCACATTAGCGTATTTTGGGAAAATACATTCCCGGAATGCATCGCCCATACTACTTCCGGCTGGTAACCGCGATAGCCGACGCGCAAACAGTATTACTTTACTATGGGAATCAGATACAGTGCAATTTAAGCAGTGCGTATGAAAAACTATGTTCATAATATTATTGAAGTCATACATCATTGGAAAGCTAAGCCAATGTTCTATACATTTCTGTATTAGTTTTTATTTTTTTGTAAAATTTAATATAGTTGATTGCAATTTTAAAATATCTCCTATTGTCCACTTGATTTAATGAATCTAAGTCGAATGGTGTATTTTATATACGCCAGTAACTCAGTGAAAACATTACGAAAAAATAATGCATTAATGTTTCGGCAATTGAATGCGCTTTCCAATGATATATGATTTAAATATAATGAGTATAGTTTATCATAGGAACGGTTTAGATTGCGGTGTATTTTAGTGCAAAAGTAACTCAATGCTGGTTAGTGTCTTGTTGAGGGCTATACCGGCCAGCAGCTTTATTCTGAGCGTTGATATCGGGAAATCCCGGCGTAATGACATCAATGTGAGAATGCTGTATTGCGGATCACACTATTTTCTACGATCTAAAACAAATGTATAGACCAACAGAGATCAGCGTTATGCTTAATATATTGTATGTGATTGCAAGTTGAGGTATATATTACTACAAAAGATGGATCAGATCTGTTACTCGTGTGTCTGACGTCATGATCAAAATATGGCACTGAAATCGCAATCAGATGACGTAGATCTGACACTAAAGGGAACATTCTCCGACTGTGGCCATCTGAATGGAGGAATACTGTTTTAGCTTTGCCACGGCAATCTTTAACTAAGCTCCACCCACACTCCACGGCGTTGAGCTCCATACCTGAAGCCAATTTCCAGAAGACTATGCAGGTAAGCTGTTGAATATTTTGAAACTAATTTGACTGAGTAGGCAGCAACAGCGCCCAGTTAAATATGCTTCAAAATACTCAACGTTATGTTTGTTAAAGAGTAAAGCCATACAATTCGTACAATAACGCTTAGTCCGTTATCAATTAAGTGTTCGTGACGAACTTCGCAACGTCATTCGTCACATAGTTGATTATGACGTCATATGATTGATGGATAAACTGGAATCTGTCATTGCATGTCTTTGCTGCATTTACAATTTAATAAACATTGTGCCTAATATTTTAAGACGGTATTTGGCAGGGAGATGCTGCCAACTTACATGTATTGCAACCTTGAAATTGAAATTCTGGAAATTCAGGGTACACAATGTTAAGATTGATTCAAACAGGTGCACGGCTTAGCTATGAATAGGTGTATCATAGGTACACATTGATCCCTTTATTAACTACGTGAAGTGTATACATATATTGGCCTTATGGTTTTTTTGCATACAGGGTGGCATGTACCTGTTCCAGATCATGGACTGGTATTTCAGTGTATTCACATTGCCAGTGATTGCCTTCATAGAGTGCATAATCATCGGATGGATATATGGTAAGTATTGCAGGACTAGTTAAATCCTCGTATATAATATATATATATATATATATATATATATATATATATATATATATATATATATATATATATATATATATATATATATATATATATATATATAAATATATATATATATATATATATATATATATATATATATATATATATATATATATATATATATATATATATATATATATATATATATATATATATATATATATATATATATATATATATATATATATATATATATACATACAATATATATATAGCGTCCGTCAAATGTCTGTCTGTCTCTGCCTCTGCCTGTCTGTCTGTCTGTCTGTCTGTCTGTCTGTCTGTCTGTCTGTCTGTCTGTCTATCTGTCTGTCTGCCTGCCTGCCTGCCTGCCTGCCTGGTTGTCTGCATACCTGCCTGCCTACTTACCTGCCCGTCTGCCTAACTGTTTGATGCCTAAATGCTTGGCTGTCTGTTGGCGTCCCATCAAGGCTAAGCTAATATCTCGGCAT
The DNA here is from genome assembly GCA_034401795.1 of Chaetoderma sp. LZ-2023a. NCBI lineage: Eukaryota > Metazoa > Mollusca > Caudofoveata > Chaetodermatida > Chaetodermatidae > Chaetoderma > Chaetoderma sp. LZ-2023a. Next base: position 95,151,369 of record CM067360.1, on the reverse strand, counting down.
GGCTTCATCCAATTGGGACTACACTTGGACACAACAATCGGGATAAGGAGGAACAATGTTATTGACACCATGAGGTCACAGTTCAAGGTCACTGTGGCCTCGGTATATAACTCAACTTTTACGGTTTAGTTTGCGTTTAACTCAACATAATATCGTCTTATATCTGGGCTTGGATTCACCATATTGGGATTTAACGTAGACACGTATTTCCTTATATCAACAGGATTGAGCAAATGATATTGAGGTCATGAGATCTAAGTCCAAGGTCACTACGATCTTAGTATTAAACTCTGGTTTAGCGCAACATACCGTCCTATATCTCGCCATGTCCTCACCCTATTGGAACTAAACTTTGACACAATCTTGATTACATATATCAACCGGATGGAGCACAATGATAGTGAGGTCAAAGTTAAGGCCACCATGACCTTTATATAATACTCTATTGCTCCTGGCAAAGTTTTTGGTTTGTTCAACATATAGTTTTACATCTAAGGATTGGTTCATCCTATTGTGATTACACTTGGACACATGGTTACATATATCAATCAGATGCAGCACAATTCTGTTGATGTCATGATGTCATAGGTCAAAACTCAAGTTCATTGTGACCTTAGTATAAAACTATTCTTTTCAGTTAAACCTTTGGTTTAGTTCAACATATTGCCTATCATATCTCAGGATTTGGTTCACCCTACCTTTTAACTTGGCCACGTTAAGCTATATGAAGTACAATGATATTGAGGTCAGAGGTCAATGTTATTTTAACATTTGTATAAAATTCAGAACAGCTTGGTTTTGCTTTGCTCGTCTGGCCTTTATTTCAGAATTGGTCAAATTATTGGAACTAAGCATAGTCATATAGTTACCTCAACGAGGAGGGGTAGCACAGAGATTCAGACGTTTGAGGTCAAGGTCATTGCGATCCTGATACGAAGTTAGATTTGCATTTGGAAATGTCAATAAGCCGTCAGTGTTACACTGATGTCTTGTTTCTTTTTCGCCTGCGCCAGCTGACTGAAGACATCGGCGTCTGGGCACTTAAATCCATAATCAGCTGCACTCGCACCCATCTCATTATTTCAACAGCAACAGGTTTTGATTCTCAGTTCTAATCTCAGGTTATTGACAGGTCGATCCAAACACAGCATGCTGGAGGCACAACCTGGTGGGTGGGTGGAATGTGGACAAGTCAATAAATCAATCAATGTTATTACTGGTTGGTCTAAGACTAGGACTCATAATAAATTTATAGGACATACACACCCAGACATTTAACTCGTCGACCGCGGTGATATAGGCACAATTCTGATTGGTCGAGAGCTGGTCACTTGACCTCATTTGGACACGCCCTCATCATGCCTCGTTACACCTGTCAATAACCAAAAGATCTACACCCCAATAGGCTGCAGAGCGCTGGGCGCAATTCTGATTGGTCAAGAGGGTTGTGGCGTCATCTCATTTGCATATAGGCAACGCCTATAAAGAACTAGGTCACTAAGTGAGCGTGGCCTAATATGCAAATGAGGTGACGTCACAACCCTCGCGATCAATCAAAATTGTACCCAATGCATAACACTTCTACTTCCATCGACTATTTCAATGTTATGGTCCCGGCGTTGGAATTGTGGTTGATTGGTTTTCTTACGTTTTTTCATATATTATGATTTTTGTTTTAGATTCGCTAACTTTCAACTTCCGTTCATTACGGTACTCATGTAATTGATCTAATGCATTTTGAGAGAATGTGGAAATTCCGCCATTAAAATAGTATCATCCGCATACAAGAGTGCGAGTATGTAAACGTATAAGTGTAACTCATCAGCATGTCACTGATTGGTGGAGGTCCTAGAATATGGAATTCTTCTAAATAGCTTTCCAAGTCGTTTAAGAATATTGAAAAAAATGGATAAGTTTTCTTGCTGTCTTACATCAATCTTACAAGGAAATCTGTCAAATTCAGCTGAAGTATAAAGGACCAATGGCTCTACTGACTTATACACATTATGGATGACAACAAAGCACTTTCGTGAGAATCCTCTTTTTTTTTTATATCAATTTTCTCCAAAATCCATTTCTCCAGACCGTATCGAAGGCCTGTTTAAAGTAAAAAAAACAGCAGCATACTTGTTTATCTTGAGAAAATAGGAGTTGTTGTATTAAATACCGTGCAAATATATTCTCCTGGGTTCCTCTGTTGTTTCTAAATCCAGTTTGCGAATCTGAGATATTTTCGTGTTTTTCAACATATGCGTTTAGTTTAGTCTTGCAGGGACTAATTTTCCCGTGCGGCTTAATACAGTTATCGGACAATAGTTTGACGCTTCTGGCTCATCTCCCTTTTTAGTGGAGTGGCAGAATCCAAAAATGTGACAGTGACAGGCAAAGTCTAGTACAGTATGTCATCCATGTTAGTCGCATTATACAGGCCATTGGAATCACCAGTGACATCTTAGTTTCCGATTCGGGGTCATTTTGGGATCAGAATTAAGACAAGGGCATCCATTCTCCAGCAGCGATTGCTAAAAATAATAGCACGTCTGATCATTTATTGATGGATCAAAGCTACATTTGACAAATATGCCCCTAGTGACATTATCTAGTAGATGGATGAATGTGGAGTGAATACATTTTAAAAGAGTAGAGTTATGGCCCTTGCAAATTTTCGCTATATTGAAACCTATGGTTTTATAAAATATTGGATCCTATGGAAAATACATGTGTGACTCATTTTCTTATTCTTCGATGTAATATTTGTAAACTTTGGGAGATTGTCGTTATTAGCAATATGTTTCAGGCTGACGATTGTTGATATATTACAGCGTTACCTCCCATTACTTATTTAGAATATACCTATTGAGTTCTATGAGAAAAATGGAAAAAGTTAAATAATTAGTTTATTTCTTTATACATTTGGACCCAACCTAGTAGGACACCTATGGATATAGGCTACTGACCAGCTATAAATTAGGCCAAGTTGATAGAGTAATAATAAAGACTTGACAAAAGTGATATCTGATTATTTTAATAATGGCTCCAATGGGGAAGATATACTTTTGGCCTATATTCTCCCGAAACTAAGTCAAACTGACCTAGTGTAGATACAGTTGGCAGTCTGCGTTCAAATTTGATCACCCAGCAAGTTTGGTGCAAGTATATCAAGGCATCTCAAAATTACAATCCTTTCCGATTTGTTTCCATAGACATCAATACTTAGAATAAGGGGCTATAACTCTATCACCTGTTAACAATTTAACACGAGTCTCGCCCACCTGATACATATTGATAATATTAACAATCTCACAATAATTCGAATTAATATATTGAATAATAAGAAAATAAGCCACAAATGCATTTCCCATAGGATTCAATACTTTAAAAAATCCCAATACAACGCTAATTTACAAGGATCATAACTTTATTTTTAACTATTTATTCACATAATTTACATCCTTCTAATAGATAATGTCACTAGGGACACATTTGCTATATTCGGTTTTAAACCATCAACAAATGGCGAGACGTGCTGCTATTGTTGACGAACGCTGCAGAAGAATGGATGGTCACGGACTAATTTCGATCCCCAAATGTCACCAGGTGCAAAAACAAATGCATCATCCGGTCCCAATCACCTATATAAAGCAAGTAACATGGATGACACATTGTACTAAATTTTGCTGTCAAAGTTTATAGATGCGTCAGTTTGTATTTTGCCATCCCTCTATTTTCTCGTATATGGGTATTATCTTTCCTCTGAGTCATGTTTCAGATAGCCAGCCAGTATAAAATGTATTGCCATTTAGTTTGCTCTTTGATGCAGGTACTGACCGATTTTTGAGTGAGATTCGTGAGATGATGCCTTACATACATCGGTATGCGTTGACTGCCCTGAAATACAACTGGAGATTTTTCATTCCTCCATTCATGCTGGTATGTGAACACAATAAAAATTAGTCAGTATTTGTATCAATCGCGGACATTCCGTGGTTATTAAATACACAATATACCAAAATAGCATGAGAGAGAGAGAGAGCGAGAGAGAGGGATAGAGAGAGAGAGAGAGAGAGAGAGAGAGAGAGAGAGATGGAGACCGGCGAATGGTGGAAGGAGGGGTGCAGGGACAGATGGTCGGACAGACAATGGACTGAGAAAGACAAGACATTAGAGATCCTTTAAGAAACTATCGTGTCGTCAAAATGCTGTCCTCCATAAAACCAAAGATAAAAATGTTGTTGTAAATCTCATGTCTAGCTTATACCAATACGCACTCAGAACCGTTCATAATCCAGTTCACTGTTCTAAATCCACTTGTATATTTTAGGTTTATAAGATCTAAGCTTCATACTATTGTTTGTCCACAGGCAGCATTGATTTTCACATGCGCGAAATTCAAGCCACCGAAGCTCGGCGACTACATATACCCAGACTGGACAGAAGGTTTAGGCTGGACTCTTGCATTGGCGTCATTTATGCTCATTCCAGCTGCCGCAGTGTATGAAATTTGTCGGGAAACGGGGACATTCAGAATGGTATTGCAAATATGCCAGTTCATCTGATTAACCTGAATTCTAGAGGGCTGAATCGGTGGATAGATAGATAGATCGGTGGATAGATGGCTGGCTGGCTGTCTGTCTGGCTGGCTGGCTGGCTGGCTGGCTGGCTGGATGGATGGAGGGAGGGAGGGAGGGATGGAGGGAGGGAGGGATGGAGGGATGGAGGGATGGAGGGATTTGGATTAATATTGATAGGGACATGGATAGATAGATAAATAGATAGATAGATGGATGGATAGATAGATAGATGGATAGATAGATAGTTAGATAGATAGATAAATAGATAGATAGGGAGATAGGGAGATAGATCTGTGGAGAGATAGATAGATAGATAGATAGATAGATAGATAGATAGATAGATGGATGGATGGATGGATAGATAGATAGATAGATAGATAGATAGATAGATAGATAGATAGATAGATAGATAGATAGATAGATAGATAGATAGATAGATGGATAGATAGATAGATAGGTAGATAGATAGATAGATAGATAGATAGATAGATAGATAGATAGATAGGAAGATAGGGAGATAGGGAGATAGATGGATAGATAGATAGATCGATAGATAGGGCGATAGGGAGATAGATAGATAGATAGAGGATCAAACCGCCATACTGTAGCTCCGCATGGCATCAGCAACCAGACATCTTTCCACTGGACCACCGCGCCAAGACTAAAGTCTACGTTTAGCCGACCAGCTTTCACATGTCTGATATACTGACACTCTGACGATTCATATGGGACTACTGTGCATGCACCTGCCACGATTCAATCCTTGGCTTTGAAGCCTATTGTACTCAGACTCATCACGGCTCTGGAAGTATATGGGTAGGTAGGTAGGTAGGTAGGTAGGTGGTAATATGGTTAAGGCGCTGGCTCAGAATTTTCAAAAATTGAAAATATTTTTTATTTATTTTATTGCCTGAGATTTGTTATTTTTGTTTTATAGAGGCGATATGGCCTTATAAATATTGGACAACTTTAAGATGATGATGTTTGTCCAGTTAATTTGGATTTTACCAATATGTCACGTAGATTCGGATTTTTCCTAAATGCTATTACTGGGCGCAAATTGAGAGGCTGTCTTAAATTATTCTGTAATTTATGATATTCGTCTTTCAAAATTTCGGAAATTTCTACATTTTTTCGATTATATGTCAGAGTGAATGGAATTATTTCACGCTGATCAGCAAGACCGGGGTCCACATTTATGCCCCTCGGCCATTCTGTTTCTAATTGCTTAATCCAAAATGATTCTCTAAGTTTCCTTTGTCTATCAGTTTCGTCAGTGGTATTAGAGAGAGGTGGTTGTTCAATGGGTATAATTTCGAAGTCCCGAGCGACTGAATGGCCAGGAAGGTTAAAGTGTTCAGCGACATGCGTGTCTTTTTCATGTCTAATATCGCAAAGGTGTCTAGTAGCTCGCCATCTTAATGGGCATTTGGTTTCACCGACATATTGCTTTTGGCACAATTTACAAGATATTACATAAATCACGTTTTCGGAATCGCAATCTAAATTAGACTGAATTTGAAATTTGTTTTTGTTCTGAAAGCTCATAAAAGTTTTTTGATTTGGAAGAAGTAGGTCTAATTTACACCTTTTCTTTCCACATTTCCGAGATTCTCCTGCGCCTGTGATTGGACGATTGTGACGAATCTTGGTAGGCCTGTGATCCGCAGCATTATCAGGGATAGTTTCCAAATCCTGTAAAGTATCAGACTTAATTTTGCGCAAAAATCTAGACGAATAGCCTCTCGGCTTGAGGGCCTTGCATAAGAGAGAGCATGCAGATTCAAAGTTTTTTCTATCACTCGAATTTCTATGAAAACGGATGATTTGTGATTTTACAATTCCTTTAAAGGTATGAGGTGGATGGAAGGATTTCTTGTGAAGTAGTTGATGAGAATCTGTGAGCTTAAAATATACTTTATAATCCAGGTGTCCCGTAGTGTCATACATTACACCTTTGTATAGCGTTACATCTAAAAAGTCTACGGACATTTGGTCAATGTTGGCTTTTAGCTTGATATTCGGGTCATGATTGTTCAAAATGGTGAACAATTCATTAAATTCTTCCTTTGTATGATGCCAAATGAAAATATCATCGAGGTACCTGCGATAAAAGAGAGGCTGTTTCGGACATTTGCTAAGCGCATCCTCCTCCCACTCTGCTACATAGATGTTGGCAAAACTTGGACTGAAACGCTTACCCATTGCACAGCCACAAATTTGTTGGTATGTTTCACCCGCGAATTCAAAATCATTGCGCTTTAAGCTTAGCTCTAAGAGAGCTAATATTTCGCCTGTGGGCCTATTGTTATCAGGGTATTTTTCAAATGCTTTACGGACAGATTTCAAACCCTTTGCGATGTCAATGTTTGTGTAATTTGCATCGATGTCGAGCGTAATCAAAAATGAATTTGGAGGTATCGAGATCTCAGAGACCTGCGAGAGAAAGTCTTCAGTATGTTTCAAGAAGCTAAAATGTCTATTCGCAATTGGTTGTAGGTGATAATCAATGATTTCACTGAGCCTATATGATTCAGAACCACAATCCAATATTATAGGTCATCCTGGTGGTATCATAGGATTTGACCAAGAATCAATAGGCTTATGAATTTTGGGCAACAATAGATAGATAGATAGATAGATAGATAGATAGATAGATAGATAGATAGATAGGGAGATAGGGAGATAGATAGGGCGAGAGCTAGGGAGAGAGATAGGGAGAGGGATAGGGAGAGGGATAGGGAGAGAGATAGGGAGAGATAGGGAGAGAGATAGGGAGGGAGACAGGGAGATATGGAGATATGGAGATAGATAGATAAATATATAGGGAGATAGATAGATAGATAGATAGATAGATAGATAGATAGATAGATAGATAGATAGATAGGGCGAGAGGTAGATAGATAGGGAGGTAGGGAGATAGATAGGGAGATAGATAATTAGGCGTAGATATGGAGAGAGATAAGGGGAGATGGAGATATGGGGAGAGGGAGATAGATAAGGGGAAAGGGAGATATGTGGAGAGGGAGATACATAGGGATATAGATAGGGAGATAGATAGCGGAGTGCGACAGATAGGGGAGAGGGAGATAAATAGATTGAGGGAGAGGGCGAAAGATAGATAGGTGGAAGGGGAATAGATAGATGGGAGAGGGCGATATATAGATCGAAAGAGAGAGGGAAGTGGATAGATAGATAGATAGATAGATAGATAGATAGATAGATAGATAGATAGATAGATAGATAGATAGATAGATAGATAGATAGGGGAGAGGGAGATAGCTAGATAGTGGGAGAGGGCGATAGATAGTGGGAGAGGGCGATATATACTGGGAGAGGGCGATAGATAGTGGGAGAGGGCGATAGATAGATAGCGGGAGAGGGCGATAGATAGATCGAGAGAGAGAGAGGAAGATAAATAGGGGGAGAGGGAGATAGATAGATAGTGGGAGAGGGAGATAGGTAGCGGGAGATGGAGATAGATAGCGGGAGATAGAGATAGATAGATAGTGGGAGAGGGAGATAGAGAGATAGTGGAGACGGGGAGACGGGGGGGGGGGGCGAGGGAGAGAGTGAGAGAGAGAGAGCACGCGCGTGTGTGTGTGCGCGCGCGTGCGTGCGTGCGTGCGTGCGTGGAGAAATGCGTATGTAGAGCGAATACTCTGAACGAAAGCAAATAAATAGAAGGACCCATTTTTGGCTAAGCGCCGCCCACGTACGCGCATTTGAATCGATATTAACGTTATAAATCCTAAATGCGCGGAATCACAAGATAATTTAACTGGGTGTTTTGCGGCGCCAGCAGTTCTGTGTAAAGTTCGTTTCAAAATATTCAATACAATGCTTATTCAATTTTAAAAAGACATCCAATTCAGACACTTTCATGACGGACCTACATAATTCTATTATGACGTCAACTAACAAGTTATATATTTGATTCTGACGTCAGATGCTTGAGTGACAGATCAGACACCTCCATTAAGCATTGTTTTGAAATAAGCACGATTGCGGTAATGTAGAAATCACGAATATACCATTAACATTTATTATGTGTTATTGCGAATCCTTAACGCGTTATGGTGAAATTTGGTGAATAAAACAAAAATATTTGCATTTTTAATGTCATTTTGCAGGCCAAAGAAGGCTATTTTTTAAGGTTTACCACTGGAATGACTGACTCTGTTATCGATCCAGTTATTCTAGTGGTAGATTTGTCGAAAATAGTCTTCTTTTGGCCTGAATATTGGGCATTCTTCAAGAGCACTGAAGAGCCCGGTTTTAGCCGGATCCGCCATGAAAGGGCTACACAAATTCGAGCCTAGTTAGATGAATTTATAATGGATGCCATCTTCTCATTTCAGCGAATTTCGAAGCTGCTGAAATTCAGACTTCCTCGTGTTAATATGATGTATGAACATCAACGTTGAGTATTTTTTAACACACCGAGAAGCTAATGATTAGAGACAGCAATGATCCTGATGTGTAGTAGTGGATAGAATGGACCTTTCCAGTTTTTACTATGCCCCGCCCATCTCTAGCTAAGTCCCACCCACACCTCGCTCGTGTTAGGATCGATCGATTCCTAAACTGACTATCAATTTCCAGAAGCTATGCAGGTAAGCTGTTGAATTTTTGAAACTAATTGATTCGGGCTGTTGCGGCCTATGGCACCAACAGCGCCCAGTCGAATTAGTTTCAAAATATTCAACAACATGTTTATTAAATAATAAACGTACACATTTCGTACAGCAACGCGTAGTGCGTCTCCAGTTACGCGTTCTTGACGAAATTATCTACGTCATTCATGACGTCATTGATTATGACGTCACCCTACACGCCACGTAGTTTATTATTATTGTGACGCTGAACGTCATCAATTGATGCATCTAATCTATCGATCACATATATGACGTCATGATAGATCACGTCACGTGTTGGCTGACGTCACAATCAATATTCGTAATAAATGACGTAGCTAAGTCCGTCATGAACGTTTAAAAGTCCGTTAGTTAAACGAATTGCGAATTCTTTAGAATTTTATGAACATTCGGTTAGAAAGTTTCGATCGAATTTGACTGGGCGCTCGTGCTGTCATAGACAGTAATAGTCCCAATTAAAATTAGTTTAAAAATATTCACCAGGTTAGCTGTATAGCAACCATGAAATTAGAATTCTAGGAATTCAGGAGTCAGTGTATATAAATCGATCTAAACACGCTTAACTAGAGATTGGCGGGACATAGCTAGTGGTGGATTCATTCATTCCAATGAACCTTTCTGATTTTATCTATGCCTCCCACCCCACCCATCTCTAGCTAAGCTCCACCCACACCTCGCTCGTGTTGGGATCGATCGATCTCTGAACAAACTGACTATCAATTTCTAAAAAACACACACAGGTAAGCTGTTGAATATTTTGAAACTAGTTTGACTGGGTGCTGTTGCTGCATAAGGTAGCAAGAGCGCCCAGTAAAATTTGTTTCAAAATATCCAACAGCATGTTTATTAAATAGCAAAGAATTACAAAGACGCACAATTCATACAACGTGTCGGACCATTTGAGATTTGATGACGGTCTGTATGGACCCCTTTGTGACGTAATGATTGTGACACCACCATACACACGCTGAGCTGATTATGACGTCATACGAGGTCAGATGATGGATGGATACTCTGGGAAGGTGAATTGTTCAGTCAGCAAAGGCACTGTGCTAATAGTGAGAAGTATACTACGTGAATGCGATACCATCTTACACTTATAGGGCGAGGAAGCATGTGGATGCATTCGCTGACCTATCAGGAATACTGCCATCATATTATCTCGAGAGATGGCACCAAATTCATCCATTTTCATAAATTTGAATATATTGATGCAATGTATACGAGTAAAACATATCTATGTAGGTAATCTTTGCACGGCATCTAGCTTTGTACATCTGCATGCATGTATCTGATAACAAGGCCGCTCAGTGATGACCATACTGGAAACTGGTAAGCTGAACGACAGAACGTGGGCCTATGCACCACTCTACAGATAGAGGCATAGCTTCGTTCGAGAATACAATCCCTTAGCACTTTGCTAAGGAAAGTCAACAGACGGTATCTGATTAATTAACGGACAATTCTAGTAGCATTTATGTACTAAATTAAATCTACTAACGAGAATAAAGCACACGTGTTTGCTTGAAAAACCTCATTGTCTAGAAATTGATAGTTTTCTGAACAGTCTTAATAAAAAGCACCATGGGGCAACATGACGGGTTCGCAGCATATGTGTCAAAGAATTTAATATGCCTACAGACAACGGAGAGATATATCTATAGAGTTGTCCCACCCAGTGTCTAGCTAGGTTCCGCCCACTTTTTTGCCTACATTTGAATCGATTTGAAACTTTGAAAACTGGATTCCCAGAATCAAAATTTCAAGGCAACTCTACATGTAACCTGTAAAATTCGTTTGAAACTAACTGGACTGCGGGCTGTTGCTGTCATAGGCAACAGTAGTTTCCAATCAAATTAATTTCAGAATACTAAACACAATGTTTAGTAAATTGTAAATTCATCAATGACAAACCATTTGTACACTAGTCACGGACTGCTCGATATTCATGACGGACCTATACGTCATTATTATCATGGTGACGTCAATTAACAAGTGAGGTAATGGAGGAATCCAGTTTTAGCTATGCCACGCCCATCTTTAGCTAAGCTCCACCCACACATCATCCGTGTTGGGATCGATGATCCCTGCACTCCATAAATCTCATTCTAGGGCAACAGCAACGCCCAGTCAAATTAGTTTCAAAAGATTAAACAGCATGTTTATTAAATAGTAAAAACATACAATTCGTACATCAACGCTTAGCCCCTCATCAATTATTCGTTCGTAACAAACTTATCTACGTCATTCATGACGTAATTGATTATGATGTCATGATTGTTTGATAAACCGGAATCCTCCATTGACTATGACGTCATATACTTGAATGGTAGATCGGATTCCTCCATTATATCTATTACATAATTATATGAATTTATCCGAATAGAGGGAATTCATCATTGCTTACTGTTGGGTCACACAAATACTTTCGGTATGACTCTAGGTATTCCGATTTTGATATCTGTCCGTCTCCATTCGCATCCAACAATGTAAAAACAGGGAGCACTTGCCTCTCAGACATTCTGTTTGAATAACTGCACACCCTATACTCCTCAAATGAGATAGCGCCATCTTTATTAAGATCAATGACTTCAAACATAGCTTCCCAGTTGTGTCTCAACCTTTCGATGAACGAACGTGGTTTCTTTAAGAAGAACCACGCCCAAGTTTCCACACCCTCGTCTAGCGTAACCTGATCCTTGCCAGATCCAAACCGGAGTGGGAACAAATTTGTCAGGAATAATAGTCCGAGTGCATGGGTATACTCTATGGCATCAGTGCATGCCGGTCCCGCTTTCATCACGGCTTCCATGTTAGCATCGTAGTCTGCACGCGTACAGATACCACAAGCACCATTCGTGTGGATTTGCCAAGCCCTGGACCATTTTTCACGGAGTATTTCGAACCCATCCATTCTAGCTAGAAAGAAAGAAGATGTTAAAGGAACACTCATCTAATGTTATACTAGTTATTCAGGAGATGAAATATGCCGTAGATAAACGATGCCTGATATTTCTTTAAATATTTGTATCATACCGTCAAAGGAAGGTTTTCGGTTTTGATTCAGTCTTCAGCCAACTTGAGGTACAGGTTCCGTTTAATATTAAATTGAAGTAAGCGCAATGAAGTGTGAGAAGTTGGCTGAAGACCAACTAACTAAATGCTGATGCATTTCTTCAATCCGCGAAGGCGAGCATGGTTTACTTTTCAACCAATCAGAAACAGCATCTACCGACGGCCTTGTTACATATATTCAATCGTATAGCCTAGTTACAATCTAAAAGCTTAATACTAATTTGCCTGAAAGCTATTGCTCGTGTTACAGTTAAATCAGTTTCAAAAGTATTCAGCAGGTTAGGTATTACAGAATGTGTTATATAGAGGGGCAGACTGACTGACGGATAAACAGACAGGCATCAGATGCTATTGCTGATAGAGACAAAATGGCGGCGCTCAATACTCAACATTAATTACGTTACGAGAAAAACATGACTGATATGGAGTTTCTAAGTCAAAATCTAATATAACCTGAGACGGTAGAAATGAGGTTACAGTCTCGTTAACGTTATGTTTAACAGGCTATAGACGGCCGGACGGCCAGGCGGACAGGCAGACCTATGCTAGTTGCAAGTCCCAACAAACAAGGATACAAGTACGCATATTGATGCAAGGTATCAATGGCAGATAGCGTGGCCGGAGATTATTATAATTCAAGTTGCGCTTTAAATTAATTTTTATATATAATAAATATACAATTTGCAGTAGCACAACAGGTTGTCCACCAAAGACAATGACTATCCTTGTCCTTGTCCTTGTGTTGGAAGTTCCCTCTTTGTCAGAGGAATCCTGGAAAAAACTCCAGGTAGTTGAGAAAAAACCGTACGAATGAGAACTATACCGTGACTATAAAACGTTGCTATCTCTTTAATGAAAGTTATTTACGGAGTAGTTTAGAGCATTGTCCTATCTTTCGCTGTGTTAGTTACGCGTGTGGAGCTGTATCCACGCTCAGCTGCTTCAGCCTATTACTATATAGGAAGTAGATAAAATCTTGGGAGATTAACTCTACGTATAGTTATATGTTCTGAGAGCTCAGCATGTTTAGCAGTGTGTCTGGGAGTGTGGTGTGTCTACAGTCGATAATGAGCTGGAGCATGACTTTATCATTATAATGGATGTCTGGTACTTCGTTCTTCCGGAGTTCATGTAGGTGGTTAACATATGGCAGTCTGGTTCCCGCCAAGGCCTCACAGTGTAGTATGAAGTGTAGTCTGTACTCTGGTTCTTTGAAGCATAATTTGCAGACTGGAGATGTTGCCTTTGATCTATCAAAGAGTGCCTTTGTAGACTGTAGTTTGAGAGCCCCACATACACCCTTAGCTTTCACCCTAACTTTGAGTGTTTGCATTGTCGACGCTATGGATGTAGGCCATACTGCCCCCACTTTGTTGAGGAGGAGGAGGAAGTCCACTGACATGTATCGTGTGGCGGAGAGATGGCTGTAATCTGCCATAAGTTTTTCCTGCCAGTGACTGATGACAGCGTTTCGGAAATCTGTGACCCACCTACCCTTCTCTGAGGTGATAACTAGCAGTGTATGTGCACTAGGGAGTCCATATTCTTATAGCCTCTTTTCAATATGAATGAACCAGCTGGAGGAGGTGTGGTGTTTGGTTGCTAACTGCCGCCTAGTGGCCCTGAATTCTGATGAGTTCTTATCTTCGATGAGATTTCTAAATAGACATATGGCTCTGATGTCAATTTCTGCACTAACAGGGATGATACCCACAAGGCCGAGAATTGCTATCTTTGCTGTCCGTTCAGGGAGGTTTTGGATTTGGCGTAGGTACTCTCGCTGGAAAGCCTCTAAGCAGTCCCGTTGTTTCTTGTTTAATATCCAGAGCTCACATCCATACAGTAAGATATGGAGAATATATGCAGTCCATATTTTGCAGCATACTGCAGGATTTCATCCATTGCGGCCATGTAGTCCCATTCCCAATAAGGCATACATGATTTTACTATATCTAGACCTTGGACCCCTACATAGAACAAAAAATAAATTATACATGTAGAGCTGGCACCGGCACTATATAATATAGGAAGATGTGGGCTTCAAGTTAAAGTACTATAAAGGTATAGCCATTAGACATGTGATAAATTGACAATATATTTGCAGGACAGAGAGAAATTTGTTTATCTTGTTATATTAAAATTCAATATTACATAGGTTCATACTATCATTTACAGTTTCTTACCTGTCCCGTGTAGTGCTGATGGTGGTTGCGATTGTAATAATGATAGTTTCTTTGTAGTGTCATATCTTTAAGATGGATGTAATGGCATCGGCCTTGGATAGGATTAGCTATGGGCTATAGGAAGAAGCAGATACTATTTTGGGGCAGTCCGTCCATCTTTCCATCCATCTTGTTGACCATATGCGTACATTCTGGGGGTTTTGTTTGATAATTACGATTCTATCTGGAGCCAAATTATAGGATATATAGAAAGATTTTCACATTATTGCAAATATTTGATAATAGAATCGTGTAATATCAAGTGAGTTCCAGATGGTATTATGTTCGAAAGCCTGGTTACAAACCGAGTACAGAGATTCTGATACTGAATATATAGTAAATTATTAGCATTTGAAAACTAAGTTGCGACTAAATTGCATATTTCGAAATTTCTCCATAGTAGAATCTTTTAAAACTCTACTTTATTATCGCATTCATATATATATGTAAACATATGGGTGAAATTCTGGAGCCGAACCTATTACAAGTGATATGCCAGGACCAGGACCTATTGCCATCTATCCGATTGTGGCTAATGTGAACCAACTAACTTTCAATGGGAACATATTGCGAATATGTAACTACATGGACATACTTGGTAATAATGATATTATTTGATGGTAGAATCGTGCAATATTTCGTACAGCACTAGTACATAACAATACATATTGAGTTCTGTATTGCTAGATGTTCGAAAACAGGTACAAACAGAGTCCATAGATATCGATACGTAAATTATTGGCATCTGACAACCTTTGGTTGCTACTAAGTTGCGTATTATAAAATTACTTTACGGTGGCATTTTTTAAATCGAAATTTTGTTAGTATATTCATTTATCTATCTGACATTTTGGGGCCAAACTTATTACAGACTGTAGGCTACCGCAAACCATGGATCTGCCAAAACTTGTGCAAATCTTTGCCAAGGAATTCTGTTCTACGAAATTACTTCATGGTAGACATTTTTTAAGCTCAATACTTTATTAACATATACATATACCAATCTGACCATATGTATGAATTTCAAACCGAATATGGGCCACACTTATTGCAGACAGCATGGTAATGAAAATCACTGATCTGCCAAAATTTAAGCTGATTTTCGGTATGGAACTGTGGACTACGGTTTTATTTCATTGTAGAAGATGTTTTAATTATGAACATAGCTAGCAATGATATGATATCATATTGTTTGCAGCTGAAAGCAAATTAGGGTAAATTATACTTTTTAAACTCAAGTTTATGTGGGTGAAAATCTGGGGCCGAGAAATAACCTACAGACAATAGGGCAGTGAAGACTGTGAATTGGCTAAAATTCCAGCCAATTTTCGGTCTGAAATCGTGTACAATGAATTAAATTACTTCATGGTAAACATGTTTTAAAGTCAACACTTCATTAGCATATTCAAATACCTATCTAACCATGTGGGTAGAATTCTTGCGCCGAACACATTGCAGGCATTACTAACTTGGCACATACATACCCTTTCTGTTAATTTATGTATCTAGCCACCAGCTACAATGTTATTGACAGCCGTTTTGACTGGAAATTCGGAATATCAGTTGTCTATACATAGTGCCAAATAATTGCATGCATGGATCTTTTCCCAGTGAAGGATTAAGGACAATAAATTGCTAATGAAAGTCACGCGTACATTATTTTTAGCGAATTTTGTCTAATTGTTCACGCTCTACAATATTATTATACATTTTTACTGTTCAAATTTACCACACATATAGTGACCAGTAAAATGCGTCAACGACATTAAAATCTTTGTCCCGACGTCCTACGAGACATAACAATGGAAATTTACACACTGTTTCGAATGTTCAGCCTAGTGTTTTATGCTCTAATACATAAGGGAAAAATTAAACAGACACAGCACCTGGTATTGTCATCATAATACATTAAACATTTACTATCTAAATTTGGTGAAGCATGTTAACATATTTAGATATTAAATGCCCATTTGCAGGCCAAGAGAAAACTTTTTTTGCAGATTTACCACTGGACTCTGGAATGACTGTCTCGAGAGTCATTCCAGTGGTAAATTATCAAAAACCGTCCCCTCATGGCATGCAATTTGACATTGCTCAAGATCACTGTAGGGGCCCGTTTGACCAGCTATGCCATGAGGCGGTTAAAATACAATAAGAGATGATAATAGGCCTATAAACATAGCCTTCGTCATTATTTTTTTATATACTTTCAACCGAGACTTCCCAGAATACCATTTCCAAGGTAAGTATAGAGGTGAGCTATTGAGTATTTTAAAACTAGTTTGACTAGATGCTGTCGGTGCTTATAGCAGCGACACAGTGAAATTAGTTCAACAGAATGTTTATTAAATAGAAAAGGCATACAATTCGCACAACTTAAAGACTTTTTAACGTTCCTGATAGGCATAGCTTCGTCCTTCACTACGTATTTTGACTGTGACGTCAGCCTACCTGTGACATAATTGATTATGACGTCAACGCTTGAGTGACAGGTTGGATACCTTATATCCTCTTTCCATAAGAGCATATGTGCATTGGCGAATGGGTCTACATGCGTCCGGTAGGGCAAAGCTAACTATCTGACTGCTCTTGCTAAAATATGTGGTCACTTATTACAAGTGGTCCATGGGTGGACCACACATTACTAAGTGGTATTGGCCGTTTAATGATCAAATTTTTTCATGACAATTTCAAAGGTGGGATCCATTTCTAGCTAAGCTCTCTCCGTTCTTTCGACGTGTTGGAATCAATTTATATACTTTGATTCACTACTTCGCAGAATCCCAACACACGTGTCATG
>CM067360.1:95108543-95133543 GCA_034401795.1 Chaetoderma sp. LZ-2023a | reverse complement strand
AGTTACCGAGCCAGTCTTTACAGTGGTACATTTACAAAAATGTTCTCTTAGCCTGCAAATGGGCTTTTCTCAAGATCACTGCAGAGTTCGTTTTGACCAACTTGACCATTAAAGATTAATCAATATAATATTAGCGCCTTTGTGTATAGGGAGGGTTAATGGACCCTTCTCGTTTTACCTAGCTAAACTCCACCCACACTGCGCCTGGGACTAGCAATTTCCAGAAAACTATACAGGTAAGCGGTTGAATATTTTGAAACTAATTTGAACGGGTGGTGTTGCTGCATATGGCAGCAACACCGACCAGTCAAATTAGTTTCAAAATAGTCGATAGAATGTTTATTAAATGGTAAAGACATACAATCCGTACAACGTGTCGGACTATTAAGCGTTTAAGACGGACTAAATCGAGTCACCCATGATGTAATTGATTATGATGGTATCCTACGTGTCGCGTAGTAGTTTATGACGTCATATTATGGATGGATAAACTGGAAAGGTGCATTGAAAGCCAGAAATCCTGATATAAGTAAGTGGGGGTTAATGAAAGTTAATTATACACGCTTCTACATTTGAATCGTGAGATTTGCTATAACATAAAAAATGCGATCACAAACGAGAATTAAATTTCAATATAAAAGCCAAAAATAAGACTTTCTTACATTTATAAATTAAAAATAACTTGACGGATTTTCATAAACTTTATCATTGTTATCATTTTGGCTACGTTCGCGAACTTTGACACGTCATACAAGCCACGATATGACGTTATCGCTTATATCGTTAACCACGTAGGTTCAGATTGCGTCACATGTGTTTACAAATTAGAAGAAACTAGCGTCTTATAGAGTTACTAAGCGGGACATCAGCTCCAATTCACGAATCCATTTCCTCACTCAATCGTATGACGCCATAATCAACTACGTGACGTGTATTTTGACTTCATGATCATGACGTCATAAATGATTCGATTAAACCCGTCTCTAATATCTAATAGTCCGGCACGTTTTACGAATTGCATGTTTTTGCTATTTAAGAAACAACAAGCAGCAATCGGACCCAGTCAAATTAGTTTCAAAATATTCAACAGCTGGAAAGGTACAATTCAAGTTCTAGCTTAACACTAATGTTTCTCATGCATATCCTTAATATGGTGGTGTCTGAATGAGCTGTGCTGAGCTATCAATCATCATCAACAAAGTACTAGTCACGCGATTACGTCATACAAAACACTCATTTACGGGACGACGTCACTATATAACTCTCATAAAAAATTGAAGACAATTACCGTTCTTGGCGAAATTTACTATTATGAAATTCGAAATTATTTTTAAAATATATTTTATTTTATATAAAGTATACAAAAACATAATTTGACACGCTGTGAATGTTTTCTATTTGTTATCGGCTTTAAAGGGTTGCTAATATCATCTCAAATGTACTGATAGATTATAGTTTATAGATTCCATATCATTCATCTTATCGTATTCCCGTATCTGGATCACAATTATCTGCTTTTTAATATTGCATAAATGTTGAACAGTGTGCACCACCATTTTGTCTCTTCAAGCGACTGTGTGTGATGTCATGTAAGTGCCAAAACATACATTCTTTACTATGTAATACTTATAGGCTACGGCAGCAACAACGTCCAGTCAAATTAGTTTCAAAATATTCAACACCTTACCTGTATGAATGCTTTTATACCACATTGCCAAACTATAGATGGTACCTCTATGATTGAGCGTATATACCGAGGCAGACACGCGAGATTGTTTCTGATTTGTTGAAAAGTAAATCATGACAGCCACCATAGGCTGTAGAAATCTATCAACATTTTGCTATTGGTTTAAACAAAGTTTATTTTTTTAGTCTAAGTGGGAGAACAATAAAACATGTCTCATGGGCGTGTCTCCCACTTACGTACATTAAATAACTCAAGAGGCGGAATAATACTATCGTCAACTGTCATAACAGTAATAATAATAATAATAATAATAATAATAATAATAATAATAATAATAATAATAATAATAATAATAATAATAATAATAATAATAATAATAATAATAATAATGATGATGAGGAGGAGGAGGAGGAGGAGGAGGAGGAGGAGGAGGAGGAGAAGGAGGGGTTGGGGAGGAGATGGGAGGAGGGGGAGGGGGAAAAGGAGGAGGAGAGGTGATTTTGTAGGTAGCCTAATGAGGGCAGAATGAAATCTTCTGGATATGGTTCGACGAATCACAAGGCGGTATAAGTAGAAAGGAGGAGCTCGATGTGCTGTAGTCACCCGTGCTGGTCCACACTGCATGGTCAGCCAGAAACTTCTGAGGCTATGGATTTATCGACACAATCCATGAGTTGTATTGGAAATTATTGTAGGTCATTTAAATCGACAGATGTCAGTAATATATTGACATAGAATGGTGGAAACCGTGATGTTTAACTCTATATCAACGTCAGTGCGGCCATATAGAAGTTGCTGAGTGGTTATGGTTGTTGAGGAGATTTGGATGGAGGCAAGCTCATTTTCAAAGGTGGTTCTTTGCTCGTTAAAAGGTGGACAGTAAAAATGGTAATGTTTAACAGATTCATCACGATGGCCGCAGGCGCGAGCTGCAGAGTCAGAGAGGAAGCTATCGAATAGATGTCTATTTAATCCGCTGCAGCCGTTACGAAGCCTACTTAAGCACATATTAGCCACTCTTGAGCCGACGTAGTGCCACGGAGGGGGGACTGGGTATATGGGACATTGCTCTTAGTTTGGTCTTGAATTCTGGTAGGGTATTATACATAGTGACAGGTGCTGCAAGGGTGTTCCAGGCACGTACTGTTGCGGGGAAAAACGACTCGCGATAGAGTTCCGTTCGACATCTAAATGGGGTGAAAGAATTCGAGCGTCGGATATTGTAGGGATTAAGTGCTAGTATCAGCTGACGGAGATAATCAGGCAAGGCCTCGATCGTCATCCCATTGACAATTTTGTAAAACATGACTAGTCTGTGAATTTATCGTCGTTGGGAAGGTGTTTCTATGCCAGTTTTTATATACAAAGCTTCGATGCGAGCACTCCGCTAATTGTCCTAAGAGCATCCTTTCGTACGTCTTCTCGTATGTTAACAAGATATTATGGTAAATTATCCCAGACAGTATCTGCATATTCCAACGATGGCCTAATAAAGCTTTCATACATGATTTCGAGACATTTGCGGTCTAGGATATATTTTAGTCCTTTGAGTAAGGAAAGCTTGAGCTGGCCAATGACCGTTATTGTTGCAAGTGATACCAAGGGTGGATGGAACTATTTCAGAAATTTATTGAAAAACGGTAGAATCTCTGCGTAAAGAAATAAATAAGAACGTTGTTTTGGAAGCATTAAATTCGACTAGCCATGTGTTTGCCCGAATGGATCATTACTTGCAGATCGGGGTCGACAGTTCGTGTGTAGTCCTCTAGGTTATCCGACATCACTAAAAGGCGCGTAGCATCGGCAAATAGTCTGCTATTGTTTAGTATGTCATTGGGCATATCGTTAACAAATATTAAGAAAAGTAGTGGCCCAAGAACAGAGCCCTGTGGCACACCAGCATGTAAGCGAAGCAAAGGAGATTCGTAACCATTTATAACTACTCGCTGGTAGCGAGTATGAAGGTAACTTTCAAACCATGAAAGTAGATTTCCAGTGATGCCAAATTGTTTGAGCTGCTGTAGGAGGCCACGATGCCACACTCGGTCAAATACTTTAGAAATGTCGAAAAATAAGAACAATACTTCTTTTTGTTCATCTAGAGCTTTGTGGATATCTGTATATAAGCCTTTTTGCTATTTTGCTATTAAGGCCCGAATATGTGTCGTTGTCGGTATGATAAAAAGCTAAAATGTCAGAGATAGATTGTGGTGGAAAATTCTTTCTCCTAATGGTTAGTAAAAGAAAATGTGAGGTTTCCTTTAAGTCTTACAATAACTTACTCCCAGAATTGATCCGTGGACCTGTAACCTTTAACTGATGATACGTTTCCAATTGTCTCTGAGATGTTCCACTGAGGTAATGGTATGCACGAATTCGTATTCCAGTCATTACCACACGTTGTTCAGGGCAGGGTAGCGTTGAAGGAGGAATATATGTAGTAAAGCACCCAGACGATCAAAGTCATACAGTAGACAGTAATGGCTGTAGACAGCGCGCACATCGCATAGCCAACTTCTGAAAATAAGTGATTCTATTTTGCTGCATATTGAACAGTTTTAGTTCGAATGGGTTTTCTTTAAATATTTTAAATATTCAAACATTTTAAAATGCAATTGATTGATCTATTTCCAACTATTTCTATCTATGCCCTGCCCATTTCCCATCTAAGCTCTGCCTACATTTTACACGCGCTGGAGCCGATTTTGGAACTTTGAAATCTGAATTATCAGAATATAAATTTCATAGACGGCAACAGCTGTTAGTCAAATTAGTTTCAACATATTCAATAGAATGTTTATTAAATTGTCAATTGTCACTGAGACAGTCCGTACACTGGTGCCGAAATTTTCGATTTTCATGACAGAGCTATATATAGGCTACAGGGCCGAACAAGTGCATTTACACATGGCCACCAAATTTCAATGGCCCCCAAAAGGTGATAACAACATTGTGTTGTCTTAATTTTGGGGCCCCTGTGTGACTTCAAATTACAGGCACACCTATGAGACTGATGTGCCCAAATCCAGTAGCGTAGCATGTATAGCAATATCCCTTCAACGGCGGGGGAGGCCTAGGCATTCCAACGATGGCCCCTATGATTGATTCTATGAATACTAATATGTTAAGTAAACTGTAAATATTGTACATTCATGTTGCCAATATATCAGAATGTGACCAGGGTTTGTAACTAAATAAAATTGAAGTCAATGCTAAAATGAATGAGCAAAATCTTTTTAGAGAGAGTCCGAGAAAGCCTTATTTGGTCTTCCACACCTCAGTGTCTTGCTATTTGTGCAATATGTATGTTTGTGTACGATGACGCAATGACCATTGTTATATATTTTGTGACTGGATTTGCTATAAACGTAGACATACTTCGAAGCAATTAGAATAACAGCTATGTTGCTTCTAGGTATTGATAGCATGGCGTGCCTATTATGAGAAATGTCCACGTTTTCATACACGTACAAGTGTAATTCATGTATTGCAAATATTTCCCTTTGTACCGGTAGATTCCCATAAAAAATCCATCAGATATCGTCAAATGAAAGCTAAAAATACAACATTTTCTGGGCGGGGTTGCGGCGCAGTCAACCTAACACGCCATTTATTCTTCTACTTGCTGTATGTGGCCATGTGCGTCACACTTCCTGCTTATTTTAGCAAATGAGGAATATTCTTTCTAAGAAGCATAATAAGCAATACCAGTTGAATATCGTGTTACTATCTTGACTGCCCCCGCAACAGCTTCCAGTCCAATTAGTTACAAAAAATGTGTACACCTTACTTTCATGGTGCTTACAATTCACCCTAATTACTCGTACTTAGACTATGTGTCTAATGTAGCCACAGTCTGGCATGGTATGGCATTGGGTCACTGGGGCCTGGTTTTATAGATGACAGATAGAAAAAAAATATAAGGGAAACTAGATAAATTTTTCACTGGACCAAAGATTAATATTTGCCTGCAGAAAAGTAGGAGATTCCCTCTGAGAGCATCAGGATTTCAAAGTTTCCAGCGGAGGACACAAGGACCCAAGGACCCCGCCCCTTTGGATTGTCTTCCGATTTGAGGTTTTATCATAATCAATTACGTCATATGTAGGCAGACGTCACAATTATAATTGACAGAGAATACTCCGTGATGAAGTTGGAATAGTCCGTCAAATGTACGAATTGTACCGGTATATCTCTGATGGGTTCGCTATTTTAATTTAACTGATTGTTGTTGCTGCCACTGGCAGGAACAGCACCCAGTCAAATTAGTTTCAAAATATTTAACAACTTACTCCATGAATAGTTAGTTACCTTGATATTGGGATCCTGAGAATTCAAGATTCAAAGTATGTCAATCGATCCCAACAACCGCAAAACATGGGCGGAGTTTAGCTCAAGATGGAGGGGGCAAGGTTAAAGGTAGATTCGCCCATTGTTTATATCCGTTTGCTAGAGACCGGATAAATCTATCCTAATGTTCGAGATGATTTTATACACTTACCATTAAAAAGTGGGCAAATGTTGAAAATCTTCAGTGGACTTAATCTTTAGTATTGACCGAGAGCCGACTCCATAAAGAACAACGGTAATCCACACGTTATCATAAAGAATATGAAAGCAATCAAACGGCACCTGTTCATAGTAATATTACAATAGATTTAAAAATCAAACAATTGTCATCAAAGATACCAATCCATCGCACTCTCGTTTTGAGATTTCGCGGATTTCCGGATTTTCCGGATTTTCTAGATTCTTTTCGACCATGCCTAAATTTGTGAAATCCGAATATACGGTCTCACACTTTCTTGTATTAAAAGTTGAGCCAAATCAGAGAAAGAGGGTTCGAAATAGCAATAGATCCAGGATTTAGATCCGTTCAGTATCCGCGTGTCCTTAGCGTGCGGGTGTACGTATATGCATGCATGCTCGCTTGCCTGCTTGCGTGAGTGCGTGCGGGCTCGCTCACTCGCTCGCTTGCTAGCGCGTTCCGTAGCGTGCGTGTGTGCGTAATAAGCTCGCCTGTGTGCGCGCGTACGTGCGTGTGTGCATGTCCGCTTGCGTGCCTGCCTGCATGCGTGTGTGCGCACGTGCCTGCGTGTGTGCGTGTTTGAGTATGCGCGTGCGTGTGACTACTGGTCATATTTGGCTATGATTTTAACACAAGTAAAGTAGATTTCCAAACATTGGCTGTGATCTGAACAAAAGAACCTGAATCCGGATCGGATCAAATAGTGGATCTATTGATATCCAAGATTCAAGATTCAAGACAAATGTACATGTCCACCGAAGGCATTGTCTATTGTTGTGGCGACGACCTAACATTTAACAGACATATACAATGGACCTTTCCATTTTTAGCTATGCCCCGCCCATCACTAACTAAGCACCACCCACCCCTCACCGTGTTGGGATTGCGCGATCCCCAAATGCCCTAGCTATCAATTTCCTGAAAACTATACAGGGAAGCTGTTGAATATTTTTGTAACTAATTTGACTGGGTGCTGTTGCTGCCTATGGCAGCAACAGCGCCCAGTTAAATTAGTTTCAAAATATTCAACAGAATATTTATTAAATAGTAAAAGCAAACAATGTGTACAACAATGCATAGACCGTCTTCAAATATGCGTTCGTGACGTACATTCATTATGATGTCATTGTACACATCGCGCATTTCATTATGACGTCATATGATGAGTGGGTACTCTGGAAAGGTGAATTACACACATAACTTAACATATACAAATGTACAGATGCGGTAATGAGATAGGTAAAAAAATTAGAACACCATTATAATAATACAAAACAGTACAAGTCACAGTCCAATATATCTGTGGCTTTTCCTTTTAGTTATTGAGGGTAGAGATTTGTATTTGAAGGGTGATGCAAGGAAGGGGTCATACATGCTAATTACTCCAGCCCAACCTGTAGGTTACTATGTACATATTAATAGCGCCTATTAATGTGTGTCAAAGATTGATTGAAGCAGTAGTGTCGGTAGCTGTAATAGTGCTGTAGTAGTAGTAGTAGTAGTAGTAGTAGTAGTAGTAGTAGTAGTAGTAGTAGTAGTAGTAGTAGTAGTAGTAGTAGTAGTAGTAGTTATGATAGTAGCTATTATAGTGTCGTTGCGCACGTGCTTGCCTGCTTGCGCGTGTGCGTAGCATACTTGCAAATAGTGGAATTATTTCTGTGAGGTGTGATAGAATCGGTGAGAAATACAAGGTTTTAAACGACTGGCCCATATAGGCTCAAATTGCTAGACAAAAACCTGGATTACGGTATTTCATGTTTTTACACCGTCTCACTGATAAGAATTCAGCAACAACAACAACCACGACAACACCAACATCTGGAAATCTCTGTATTTTATGTGAAGAAACTTTGTTATTGGGGTGCTCGCTAGATGTCTTACACATGTGGCATCAAAAAGTGAATGGGGACGAATTTAGATTTGGCGATTCCTTTTATTAGGCTGGAGGTGTGGGGGGGGGGTGGAGAAAATGGCTGCCGCAAAACAAAATGTCGGACGATTACTTGATATAAATTGCAAAGATGAATAATTAATTCACTTACTTTTTTATAATAAAAAAATTTCTTAATTTCATAATGACCCTTCAGCTTGAAGGTCAAGAAAGATGTATTACAGGCACCTGTCCAATTCAACGTTTCGGCAACTTCCGAGAATTATGGCACAAACCGTCGATAGTATGACACCAATGATAAAAAACTTGTTGCTTCTTTGACTGACGTTGGGGTGGGAAAATCCTTCACCTTGTCAATATTCCGTGGGTTAGGTGCTGTACTATTCTTTGACACTTGATGACCGAGAAATGTTACCTCCACTTGAAATAGTTGGCAATTGCTGGGCTTAACCTTGAGCCACGCTCTCCTCAGTCACAATAATACTTACTCTAACAGAGGTATGTGCTCTTCTACTGTCTTTGTATACAGAATGATGTCATCAATGTAGACCAGACAAGGTGTCCAATGTAACCCAGTCAGAACTAAATCCATCAGCCTTTGAAACGTTGCACGAGCATTCGTAAGACCAAATGGCATAACTCTGAACTGAAAAAATATTTGTTCCAGTAGAAAAAAACAGTTTTTTCACGATCTGCTTCATCTACCTCAACTTGCCAGTAGGCAGAAGCACAATCTAAAGTGCTAAACACATTGGCTCGCATAATGCATCCAAACTGTCACCCACGCGTGCTAGAGGATAAGCGTGTTTGTGAGTTAACAGAGTTTGTTTCTCAGCTTCTTGTCAAAGATCGACAGGAACGTGGCAACATTGTTGCTTAATGGGTCGACCATCACCTGTATCTATTGTATGGGTGGTTAGACCTGTTTTTCCAAAATCTGGAGACCCTTGAGAGAATACATCCTTATACCTCCTGAGCAAATCCATAGATTTCTGTTTCTCTTGTGTCAGCAATGATCTTTCGAAGTTTATGTTTGGCTACAGGCATTCTTCATGTTGCTTTACAGATTGTAATGAAATTTGCTTATTGTCCAAAAACTGAGACACCTATTCAAGAAATGTGTGCACCTTCTTCCACAGCTGCTCGAAAAAACCCTAATGGAGTACCACCATGTAAGTCTATTAGTGATTGAGTAACATTAGCAATGCAGACTAATGTCAATCCATTTTGCACTGTGGCTGCCGTCCTCGCGATTAGTAATCCTCCATCTTGACGGTAAACATTATCAGGTTCCAGAACCCCTGTAAAACCATCAGGTACTAAATTGTATACTTTCTCAGCCTCTAACTTTGCCGTAACCATTTGCGCAGGTATTATTTCTGTATCTTTAAGTAATGCTGAACACACTCGTGGAAATGCATGCCAAAGAGGAAGTAGTGAAATCTTTTCATTCTTGTTTTCCAGTACACCCATTCTTGCTGCCTATCTTCAAACCTGTATGTTGTAGGAGTCCAATTCAATAATTACAGGAATGGAAATCTGTTCAGATACATAAAATGGATAATTAATCATGACTGATCCAATCTTAATATCTAAATCCAGACACCCTTTCAAACTGATAGGTTCACTATTTACAGATGATGCAATTAAGAGAATGTCTGTGTTTAATTTCATTTTCTTCAAGATTGAATTCGTCAATCTGAAACGGTCGCTGATAAGGCAAATACCTGCACCAGTATCAATTAAAGCCTTTGCATCTCACCCTTCTATAGTAATTTCACAGATATTCAATGTTTTTATTGGCCCATCTGAACCTCTGGCTGACACCTCGGGCCCAGTCTCAGCCATTACCCGTTTAACTGCTCACAACCGCGCCCACGCAGCGCACCCCTCTGCCAACTTCCTCGAGACATTCTTCTACCTCTAAACCAATCTCTAGCGAAAGGTCCCGGCGATCCACAGTTAAAACAACTCAAACTTCCTCGACCAGAACGTCCACACCAGCCTTGACCTATTAAGAAGTGGGTGGGAATTGGAAGAGATCGGAGGAACAACTTTTCCATCCGGTACCTTGGGCAAAACAAATACAAATTCTTCAGATACAACTTCCCAGATCGAGTAGACCCGTGCTGAGGAGGGAGAGGGCGAGTACGTATCTCGTCATCGTCGTCAGCGTTAGCTGCTTGTTCACCCACATTCTAGCTTGGTAGAAGTGGGGCTGAACTGGCACCGCGGTGCTCTGCGCTAACCGTGGGAATACTAATTTCCGTAGAAATATCTGTCTGGGTACCGGTGTCACGAGAAACACCAAGTCCGAGCTCTGGTGCTAGGTCGCCACTGACACAAGGTTTAAGTCGATTGGAGTAGATGACTGAGGTCAGGCCATCCAAAGCATGGATACGGTAGGTCACGTCCGGCGTCTTACCTACTACCACATAGGGGCCTTTCCACTGGTAACTCAGTTTACTTGGCACGTTTGCAGACCATCGTGAATCGTGTACCCAAAGCATCCTTCCTGCTTCATACGGATCTCCATGCACCCTCCGGTCGTGCCATGTCTTTTGCCGCTGGTGTGCAGTGGATAATGTTTCTCTCACTAACTCGTGGGCTTGTTCTATCCTTTGCCACAGGAGTTCAACATAGAGAGATGGTGAATTTTTCTCTCCTGGTATTTGAGGCATGGCCAGATCCAGGGGTAAGGCTAATTCACAGCCTAACATTAACCGAGCAGGGGTGTAGCCCATGCTGGAATGTACTGAAGTGTGGTAAGCCATGAGTACATACAGGAGCCGTAGGGCCAATCTCTACAATCAAGGCGAGTTTCCTTATTAAGCATCTACGCGAGAGTTCTATTGAATCTCTCTACTATCCCATCACTCCTGGGGTGGTATGGAGTTGTCCTTGTTTTGACGATATGAAACAATTTGCAGAGCTCTGATATGAGCCGGCTCTCAAATTTACTTCCTTGATCAGAGTGCAAATGATTCTACCAACTTCGTAAAATAATCTTGTAATACGAGGATGTATTTATTTCCATTATCCGTCGTATTCAAGGCTCCGAGCACGTCGATAGTCACTCGCTCCCACGGTGCACCAACAATCTTAATTTGAGATGGTGCGATATGGTGTTGGCCAACAGTGCATCTTTGGCATGGGATAAATTTGGCAACCCAGGCCTTGACACTATCGCGAATCCCGATCCAGTGGAATCTCAATTTGATACGGGCAGCAGTCCTTTCCACGGCCAGATGCCCAGCATTATCATGCAGTTGTTTCAATATGAGTTCACGATAACTTTCCGGGACTACCAAACGGTCATTAATATATAGAACATAATTTATTAATTGACATTCTCCGAACCGTTGGTAATAATATTTTGCCGTGGTGGAATGTAGTGTTACCCCCTCCTGGATCCATGTATATATATCTCGTGTCTGCACGTCTGTTGTTTAGTGGTGTGCGATTTTCTCCAGATTCCACTCTGTGTACCTCAATTCAGGGAACTCTGGAGATGACTGTGTTGACTGTGTCATGGTGGCGGCCTCTTCGTGTTCAGCTTCCGCGCCGATTCTGCTGAAGGCGTCGGCATTCCCATGCAATTTGCCGGGACGGTGAACAACGTTAAAGTTATAGGCCTGCAGGGATTCCTGCCATCTCGCTACCTGGCCCTCCTGATTTTGTAAGCTCCTGAGCCACTGTAGTGAAGCATGGTCTGTACGGAGTGTAAAAGGGCGCCCATACAGAAAGTGTTTATAATACTTGACGAAATGGACCGCCGCCAATAGTTCTAACTTGGTGGTTGCGTATCTTCTCTCCGTTTTATTCAGAGTATGCGAACCATAAACCAATACCTGCACTGTTCCGTCTTCCATGGCCTGAGATAGAACCGCGCTTATAGCGTAAGCTCACGCATCAGTGTCTAAGATGAAATCGAGGTTTGGATTAGGGTGAGCAAGATTCGGGGCGGTCGTCAAGAGTTCCTTCAGTGCCCTGAAGGAGCCTTCACACTTACTCGTCCACTCAAATGGTCCATCCTTCTCGGTGATCTTGTAGAGGGGTGAAGCAATCTCGCTGAAATGTCGGATGTAACGGCGATAGCACTGGCATAGGCCAAGAAAACGCCGTGTCTCTGAACGGAAGAGGGCTGAGGCCACTCTGCTACTGCCTTAGTTTTCGATGGCTGAGTAGCCACTCCATCACCGGATATGACGTGTCCCAGGAACTCAAAGCTCTGTCTAAAGAGATGACATTTCTTCGGTTTGAATTTCAAATTGGCCGTGTGGAATCTTTATAGCACGGTGTCCAAATTTATTACGGTTTGTTCAAGCGTTGATCCGAAGACTATTACGTCGTCAATGTAACAAAGACAGATTTCCCATTGCAGGGTGTTTAAGACCGTCTCAATGAGTCATTCAAAAGTCCCAGGAGCGATGCACAACCCGTAGGGCATCTTGCAGAATTGGAAAAGGCCATCCCTACAAACGAATGCAGTCTTTTCCATGTCAGCCTCATCCATGGCTACTTGCCAGTAACCGCTAACCAAGTCAAGGGTACAAAACTACTTGGCTCCGGACAAGGAATCCAAGGCCTGAACTATCAGGGGTAACGGATAAGCATCCTTAATGCTAAGATCATTAAGGCGGCGGTAGTCTATACAAAACCGCAAGGTTCCATCCTTTTTGCCTGCTAGCACTATTGGGCTGGCCCATGGAGATGCTGAAGGTTCTATGATACCAGTCCGCAACATGTTGTTCACTTGTTGGGGTGCTTCCGCTTCCTTATGAATGGGAAGACGTCGTACCGGTTGTCGTACGGGCCGAGTATTGCCTGAGTCGATGGAGTGTCGTATGAGATGAGTTTCTCTGAGATCCATGTCTCCAGAGCAATAACTATCGCAATATTTATGTAGTAGTTTCCACATTTCACGTTTCTGTGAGTGCAGTAATCCAACTGTGGCACGTAGATACAAATCATGTAAATGTTCGGGTAAATCATCAGTCATATGTAGTGGTGTGTCAGTAGGTGCAGGCAATTCCAATGAGATTATGTCCACTAAATGGCCGCAGCGTACTCCGGGTTCCAGAGTGCTGGGATCTGCAGTACCATTAAACACTCTAAAAGGTATATTTTCCTTATTAGTAGTGTCTACTATTATGTGGGGACTTGCGCATAGTGAGGCGATCATATAATCAGAATTGGGTTCCAGCATGGCGATGTGTGTGTTGCTTCCTAACTGTGGTGCGGTGGCCCATAAGATTTGTTCCTGTTCCGGCTCAACTGTGGCTGTCCTGGATAATATTATAGCACGCATGTCGTATAATGACGACGCCGGTCCAAGAGGTATTTTGTCGGCCGTGTATATTGAGTTCCTGTTGGTTGCAATGGATGATGGCTTCGCTGGGACAGGAAATCAAAGCCAAGTATGGCATCGTTATAAATAGAGGCGATGATAACTTGCTGTATGAATTGCATCTCCTCTATTTGGATGACTAAATTGACTACACCGGCTACGGGCACATCAGCTTTCATAGCCGTCTGTAGGTAAATGTTTGTAGGTTTAAGGGGAGGCGTTTTATGAGGAACGATGCTCTCATACAAGCGCTTGTTAAATTTCAGTGATTGAAGCACCAGTGAAGACGGTGGCATTGGTGGAAACGCCACTAAACAGACAGGCACATTTGTATATCCCTTTGCGGTGTACCTGTGGAAGAGTTTCCAATGATGCCGTCTGCGACAATGGCGATGGAGCGGCATCACTCTGTATGTATTCTGACTGTTTCCGTATGGCTTCTTGTAATGTTGTGGATGGCTGAGTGAGGAAAGGGCCAGTTCGTCGTTGCCGCTGCTGTGAGGGCTGCAGTGAAGACGGAGTTGGGGGTAGCAATGGTGATAGAGATGTTGCTGTTTCAAGATTTGCTGTATTGGTGTAGACACCGGTGTGCACGGGATGACGGATAAGCTCTACCTGCACAAGCCACTTCCTACAATACTTCATGGGATGTTTTGGTGAAGCACAGAAGAAACAGTGCTGCTGCCAGACACGTGTTTTTCCCTGTTTACGTCGGCGCTTGCGAATCCATGAGGCGGAGCGAACCGCTTCTCCTGTGTCGCTGCTGTCTGTGGATGTGGGAGATGCTGCTGGATGAGGTGGTGTTCTGCATACCACCAAAGGACACCGAGAATTTAGTGTCTTGGTAGCGGGACGTTGTGCTTGCAAAAACGTCATTTCAGTGGAGGTGCTACAACCTACCACTGCCGTTTTACAGAGGAAAGAAGGCTTGTTGTGTGCGGAGAAAGAGGGAGATGTCAAGGCTGTGGATGGGGGAGGCAACATAGGCATTGACATGTGTGAAGCCGTGTATTTGGGTATCGGTGTGAAAGCTGATTTTGGTGGATGATAGTTGGCCACTGAACGTTGTTGTACGAAGGCCGCAGTTGAGCCGGGAGGCGGATACGGGCACCGAGGTGGCTCTGTGTAATTCGGTGCCCTTAGGAGTTTGACTGCTTCTCTGGTTGTGGTGTGCTGTGGTCGGGAACGGGCGTGGTGGAGGGAGGTCGGTTAGGACACCGCTCCCTCCAATAGCCTGGCTCACCGCATCCGAAACAGGTGTTCAGTGGCATTGCGGTGCTGGTGGTGTTTGTTGTCCTAAACTGCGTGGTGGCGAGATTGGTGCTAAGTGTTGTGACTAAATTTGTGAGTGCTGAGATCTGCTTATTGATCTCGTCTATCCATTCTTTCATGTTGCCGTTGTTGTTGTTGTTGCACTGGTTCCCGCGCCCGGGGGCCCCGTTGGTGCTTCCTTTACGGGCACGCCCCTTCCTAAAGGTGCTTGATTCTGATTGGAATTCTGTATACCTGGTGGTGGTGATGTCTGTGCGGTTGTTGTTGATGAACTGGGGGGAGCACTGGCGGGCGGGGCGATAGCTGCACCCTCTATCTCATTGATAGGATGAAGTTGACAAGGGCTACTCTTTTCCCGCTCCAGAAAGTTTTCTATACGAACCGCGGTTGCCGTTAATTGGGCCAAACTACCGTGGTCGCCTTGAAATAATTTTTCTTTCAGGGCGGGTTCACCACTCAATGCATCGATAAAAGTGTCGAGATGCAGATGGATCACGCCTTCCGTATTGGTGCTCGGATATGCGCGGGTGACTAACCTCCTGATTCAGCTAGCTAACTCCGGAAGAGTGTCTCCAGCGCATCATCGGAGGTTCTTGAGTTGAAGATGACTGCTTTCTCCGAGGGCTGTGTCGCCAAATCGCTCTGTCAATTCTTGTTCTAATTGTGTGTAGGTGGGTGTGTAGTCGGTCCCAAGATCCGCAAGAACTTGACGGGCCTTTCCGGAAAGCTTTGCGGTGAGATATTCACCCATTTGCTGATCGTTCCATCGGTTAGTCCGACTTATGATCTTGAACTGTATTTTATAATTGGTCCAGTCATTCCAGGGAGGATGACTCGGCCAAGACCGCAGGAAGAATGCAGTGGCTGAAATCCGGGTGGTGTGTGTATCTGAGAATCTGACGAATATGCTGAGGCTGGTCGTGGTGCATGTGGTAGTGGTGGTGGTGGTGTTGGTGTTTCCCGTCGATGCCGATGCCGAGGCGCGAGGAGACATGTACTCCAATTTAATGAGTCCGCCCCGGTTGTAGAACCATAGACCGGCATGGGTCTATGGATGGGAGGCTGAATGTTATGAAGATTACTCGGACATTCTCCCCGAGGTGAGGATTGATATTCCTCATATGGTGTGGTGCAGTCGGCTGATGGTCATGATGTGAGGCGTGACTGATGTACCGGCGAAATGGTGGTGCCAATTCCTCCTGATAATGCTGTGGTGTCCCCCTTGAGTATAACGTTGAGCCAGAAGAGGGCGTTGCGGGAGGTTGTCTGTACTGTGGATTGTGACCCGGCCATATGGTCTCCATAGATGACACTGGTGAACGATAGTAGACTGAAGGATTATTGAGATG
Source organism: Chaetoderma sp. LZ-2023a (assembly GCA_034401795.1). NCBI lineage: Eukaryota > Metazoa > Mollusca > Caudofoveata > Chaetodermatida > Chaetodermatidae > Chaetoderma > Chaetoderma sp. LZ-2023a. Next base: position 95,117,466 of record CM067360.1, on the reverse strand, counting down.
CCCGTATCGGGTCTTTGTCGGGGTCGTCCACGATTTGGCTCTGTTGGTGGTGGCCTGTCGCGGACGTCCGATATAATTCTGAACTCTGTTCCCGCCTGTGAAGCATCGCGAAAGGTACCATCACGACAGGCGAAAACAGGTTATATCGCGGTGTTGTTGATTCCGCTGAATTTCTGGCATAGTCTATGAGCATGTGAGCTGAAAATCCATCATATGACGACACCTCTTAATCTTGGGGTCGTGGGTTCGAGCCCCACATCGGGCATCACTTGTAGCTCACGGGGTAGTGTCGGGCTGCTCCGGTGTATCATGTCGACTCACCACGCCGCAAGTGCACAACGAATGATGACGCTGGTTCCGGTGGGGCCGTGCAACCATCGTCACGAACATTAAATACAATTGTCTCATCCCAAGAATTTGTGTCACCTGTATGTCTGTCCATAGCAATTTCGTGATCTATGAACTTACAAGATTTGATTTGGTGACCTAAAAATATAAGTCTATACAATGATTTTACCTAAACAAGTATAAATATGCTAGATAAAACTAAAAAAAGAGCATACGAAAATATGCGACATAGAGACAGGTAGATGAACTTTTAAACATGGGGCTCCCGGAGGTACCACACAGACTCGTTGGTCCGCAGAGTTATCCCCGCAAGGGAGGCCCCCGTACACTAGACTTAACTAATTAACTTAATATAAGTTATTATACCTCTAGGCTGAAAGGAGGAAGATTATCTCGGACGAAAAGTTATGTGCCTCACGCGAGCACTACTCCTAGTGCTAGTTTGGGTGAGGAGTATTATCCTCGCGTGGACTGTCATGGCTGAATCCTTGTGAGAGGCAAGTGCCTTGCGTGGGCCTCCATCTCGGGAATGTGTCGCCACTGCTTAAAGCGGGAGAAGAGTAGTAGGCAAAAATGGGCCAACTCTAATATTTCATCCAAAAAGGCTTGAGGAAGAAAAGACCTTACCTAGTGAGATTATGACTATAGGGTTGCGTGCTGTTTTACGTGAAGACGGGACGAGCGATTCCCGATGGATTCCCTCATCACCGTCTTATGTGATTCTTAGTATGCTGAATTAGTAGTTGCCGCTTTATTTATGGGGGCCTTCTGCTTTGCTTAATTAGCTTATAGTTTTTCGAAACAAGAACTATATTAGGCCGCAAATAGCTGGTATCTAACTACCCATTAGACATGGCTGTCATTGAGAACAGACGCCCTAGGACATCAATACTGAAGACAGCGCTCATACATGTTACTTAGTAAGATCTCCGAACTGAACAAGAATCTGGACATCCCACTCCGTAACCACATAAAACGTTACAGGACATGGGTTATTTTTCACAAAATCATTATTAGACAATTGTCCTATCGTTATGGTGGGGTTAAGAGAGACGAATACCCACCGTAAATGTCCTTCCCGTAAGGGCATGGCAGATCTAAATATCATGCCCAGACAGTCTTATGGAATTCGGTAGGGATACGCATCTCGCCTGTCACCGGGTCCTATGGAACCAACTGTTTAACCTGTCATTAGGTTTATATACAAGTTGCCCAGTTTTGCACTGCAGTGCGGGAGGATTGTTCAGGAAATAAAATAATAATTAAGATATGTTTTCGCAGTGCTTTCCTACTTTGGCAAAAGTGCTAACTACTAAGTATCCGAAGATACAGAGGAAATGTATGTGATAACACACCCTGGCCATCACCGCTCGGAAACCCCAATAGTTTCCCAGAGTCGGATCATCCCATGGTGCGGCTAGGGACATCCAAACAATTAAGAAACCACAAGGCTGAGTGGAGCATGAAGAGAGACACAATCTTGGAGTTATGAGTCTTACCGGAGTGCGGGGCTAGATTATCGCACTGCCGGAAGAGAAGCGTATGCTACAGATTTCTTAATGAAGAAAGTGTCTCTAATCATATTAAGCCTATCCTATCAAGCTGAATAGAAACGGTTTAGTCGGTAGTATGCCGGGCTAAACAGAGTTATAGCACGGACAGCGACCTCAGTGAAAAATTGGTGGTTGCGGGAGAAAGTGCTGCATATATAAGTGTTGCTGTATAGTGTGTCCTACGTGCACTGCAGTCCTATATTTTCTATGAATAAACAAAACATATGAACTGATGGCTACTGGCCATATACATATATAGATAAACTAACCAGAACAAACAATACAGTGTAATATGATCAGAATTATATATTTTAGCACAGGTTAACGAACCTACTATGGTGCGGTTAGTAAAACACCTTACAGAAAATGAGAATGACTATAAACAAATACAGAAATTATAACTAGCGGTCCTAAGACCGTTACGGTACCTTTTAGTCATCGGGACCATTCTTATGGATACAATATAATTAGAGAAGTACATATAGAGAATTCATGCTCACCAACTATGCCAGAAATTCAGTGGAATCAACAACCCCACACTATAACCTGTCTTCAGTGCTTCAGACTACTATCGTTCACCTGTGCCATCTACGGATACTATATGGCCGGGGGATAATCCACAATACAGACAACCTCCCGCACCGGCTCCTTCTAGCGCAACGCTATACTCAAGGGACACACCTCGGCTTTATCGGGAGAAACTGGCACCACCATTTCGATGGTACATCAGTCACGCTACACATCACGACCATCAGCCGACTGCACAACCACCATATGAGGAATATCAGTCCTCACCTCAGGGAGAACGTCCACGTAATCTTCACAACAATCTGCCTCCCGTCCATAGACCCATGCCAGGGCGCACTCACTAAATTGGAGTACGCGTCTCCTCGCTCCTCGGTATCGGCATCGACGGGAGACACCACCACCACCACCACCACCACCACCAGCAACATGACCAGCCTCAGCATATTCGTCAGATTCTCAGATACCCACACCACCCGGATTTCGACCGCTTCATTCTTCCCGTGGTCTTGGCCGAGTTATCCTCCCTCCCGAATTTAGTGGGGAGAATGACTGGACCAATTATAAAATACAGTTCGAGATCATAAGTCGGACTAACCGCTGGAACGATCAGCAAATGGGTGAATATCTCGCCGCAAAACTTTCCGGAAAAGCCCTTCAAGTTCTTGCGGATTTTAGGACCGACTACACACTCACCTACACATAATTGGAACGAGCATTAACAGAGCGATTTGGCAACACAGTCCTCGGAGAAACCAGTCGTCTTCAACTTAAGAATCTCTGACGACATGCGGGACAAACTCTTCCCGAGTTAGCTAGCCGAATTAGGTGGCTAGTCACCCACGCATATCCGAGCACCAATACAGAAGGCGTGATCCACTTGCATCTTGACACTTTTATCGATGCATTGAGTGATGAACCCGCCCTGAAAGAAAAGCTATTTCTAGGCGACCACGGGAGTTTACCCGAATTAACACCAAACCGCGGTTCGTATAGAGAACTTTCTGGAGCGAGAGAAGAATAACCGACGCCAACTCCATCCTATCAACGAGATAGCGAGTGCAGCTATCGCCCCGTCCGCTAATGCCCCCACACACCCCCCCCCCCCCCCAGTTCATCAACACCAACTGAACAGACATCACCACCACCAGGTATACGGAATTCCAATCGGAATCAAGTGCCTGGAGGAAGGGGGCGTGCCCGTAAAGGAAGCTCCAATGGGGCCCCTGAGTGCGGGAATCCAGCGCAACAACAACAACAACAACAACAACAACAACAACAACAACAACAACGGCAACATGAGAAAATGGATAGACGAGATTAATAAACAAATCTCAGCACTTACAAACTTAGTTAGGACACTTAGCACCAACCTCGCCACCACACAGTTTAGAACAACAAACACCACTAGCACTGCACCGGCACCGAACACCTGTTTCGGATGTGGTCAGCCAGGCCATTGGATGGAGCGGTGTCCTAACCGACCTCCGTCCACCATGCCTGCTCCCAACCACAGTACACTGCAACCAGAGAAGCAGTCAAACTCCTAAGTGCACCGAATCACCTAGAGCCACCTCGGTGCCCTTATCCGCCTCCTGGCTCAACTGCGGCCTTCATACAACAACGTTCAGTGGCCGACCTTCATCCACCAAAATCATCTTTCACACCGACACCCAAATGCACGGCTTCACACATGTCAATGCCTACGTTGCCTCCCCCATCCGCAGCAATGACGTCCCCCTCTTTCTCCGCACACAACAAGCCTTCTTTACTCTGTAAAACGGCAGTGGTAGGTTGTAGCACCTCCGCTGAAACAACGTTTTTGCAAGCACCACGTCCCGCCACCAAGCCACTAAATACTGGGTGTTCTTTGGTGGTATGCAGAACATCACCTCATCCAGCATCATCTCCCGCATCCACAGACAGCAGCGACACAGGAGAAGCGGTTCGCTCCACCTCATGGATTCGCAAGCGCCGAAGTAAACAGGGAAAAACACGTGTCTGGCAGCATCACTGTTTCTTCTGTGCTTCACCAAAACATCCCATGAAGCATTGCAAGAAATGGCTTGCACAGGTGGAGCTTATCTATCATCCCGTACCCGCCACCATCTACACCAATACAGCCTACACAGAGACGGCAACAACACCATCACCATTGCTACCCCCCAGCTCCGCCTTCACCGCAGCTCTCACAGCAGCGGCGACGACGAACTGGCCCTTTCCTCACTCTGCCATCCACAACATTACAAGAAGCCATACGGAAACAGTCAGAATACATACAGAGTGATGCCGCTTCTTCAGTTACGGAGATACAGAGTTTTCTTGGCCTATGTCAGTACTATCGCTGTTACATCCGACATTTCAGCGAGATTGCTTCAGCCCTCGACAGGATCACCGAGAAAGATCGACCATTTGAGTGGACGAGTGAGTGTGAAGGCTCATTCAGGGCGCTGAAGGAACTCTTGACGACTGCCCCAATTCTTGCTCACCCTAATCCAAACCTCGATTTCATCTTAGACACTGATGGGTCAGCTTACGCTATCGGTGCGGTTCTATCTCAGGTCATGGAAGATGGAACAGAGCAGGTATTGGGTTATGGTTCGCGTACTCTGAATAAAACGGAGAGAAGATACGCAACCACTAAGCGAGAACTATTGGCGGTGGTCCATTTTGTCAAGTATTATACAAACTTTCTGTATAGGCGCCCTATTACACTCTGTACAGACCATACCTCACTACGGTGGCTCAGGAACTTAAAGAATCCGGATGACCAGGTAGCGAGATGGCACGAATCCCTGCACGCCTATAACTTTAACATTGTTCACCGTCCCGGCAAATTGCATGGGAATGCCGACGCCCTCAGCAGAATCGGCTACTGTGTTACTGAAACTCTTCCACAAGTACGCTGCAAAGTAATATACAAATATGCCTGTCTGTTTAGTGGCATTTCCACCAGTGCCACCGACGATACCGGTGCTTCTATTACAGTATTTAACAAGCGCTTATATGAGAGCATCCAGCCTCATAAAAAGCCTCCCCTTAAGCCTACAAACATTTACCTACAGACGGCTATGGGAGCTGATGTGCCCGTAGCCGGTGTAGTCAATTTAGTTATCCAAATAGAGGAGATGCAATTCATACAGCGAGTTGTCATCGCCCCTATTCATAATAATACCCTACATGGCTCTGATTTCCTCAGTGCCAGCGAAGCCATCATACACTGCAGACAACAGGAACTTGACATACACGGCTGATGAATTCCTCTTGGAGCGGCATATTTATTAAACGACACGTGCATGGTTATATTATCAAGTACCGCCACAGTTGAGCCAGAACAGGAACAAATCTTATGTGCCACCGCACCACAGTTAGGAAGCAACACACACATCGCCATGCTGGAACCTGATCCTGATTATATGATCGCCTCACAATGCGCAAGTCCCAGCATAATAGTAGACACTACTAATAAGGAAAATATACCTTTTAGAGTGTTCAATGGTACCGCAGATCCTATCACTCTGGAACCCGGAGTACGCTGCGGCCATTTAGTGGACATGCTCTCATTGGAATCACCTGCACTTGCTGACACACCACCGCAGATGACTGATGATTTACCCGAACATTTACATGATTTGTATCTACGTGCCACAGTTGGATTACTGCAATCACAGAAACGAGAATTTCGGAGACTACGACATAAATATCGCGATAGTTTTTCCTCCGGAGACATGGATCTCGGAGAAACTCATCTCGTACAACACTCCATCGACACAGGCAATAATCGCCCCGTACGACAACCGGTACTACATCTTCCCATTCATAAGGAAGCGGAAGTACATCAACAAGTGAACGACATGTTGCGGACTGGTATTATTGAACCTTCAGCATCTCCATGGGCTAGCCCAATAGTGCTAGCAGGCAAAAAGGATAAGCTTCTTCCTTTCAGCCTAGAGGTATAATAACTTATATTAAGTTAATTAGTTAAGCCTCGTGTACAGGAGCCTCCCTTGTGGGGATACCTCTGTGGACTTACGAGTCTGTGTGGTACCTCCGGGAGCCCCATGTTTAAAAGTTCATCTACCTGTCTCTATGTCTCGTATTTTCGTATGCTCTTATTTTAGCTTTATCTAGCATATTTATAATTGTTTAGGTAAAATCATTGTATAGACTTATATTTTAGGTCACCAAAATCAAATCTTGTAAGTCCATAGATCACGAAATTGCTATGGACAGGCATACTGGTGACACAAATGCTTTACCCGCAGGGCAGTCTCGTACAAGGTCCGTCACCCCGAGACCAGATGCTAACCAGTGTCATCATTCGCCATGCGCTTGCGGCGCGGCGAGTCGACATGATACACCGGAACGGCACGACACTACCTGGCGAGCTACAATATCGTGTGTTATGCTCACCCTTTTCAACTTCCCATCTGCATTAGCTAGGTTTCAGATGTTTCTCATAAATTTCCCTTTAGACTTCTCATCTTCAAATCTTACATTAAGCGGTGTTGGCTTTCTTCTTTCACCCTCTTCCCTATTTGTGTCACATTTGCAATAGTCTGGTCATTTGTTTCACTTGGTTGTGTGGGTTTTAGTTATTGGTTTGATTGTCTATCGTGTCCCTGATTCCAGGTCCCATTCACGCCATATCTAGCCTGGTTTTGTATTTTAGTCTATTATTGGTAACTTACCCATGCAGTTTTTACACTGGTACCCCTTTATACTCCTGGGTGGAGAGAGGCAACCAGGAGTGAAGGAGATTGCCTATATTTCCAGCGATCGGCAGTTGGCCGAACAGAGACACGATCCTGAGGTCACCGGTTTCACAACTCTGCTCGTTACCGCCTGAACTACTGCCTCCCCTTGGTTGTGTGGATCTACACAAGCCGCAGCACACACACATGCACGCACGCACACACTTCCGTATATACGCACGCACACCCGTACGTATGCCTACGCACACACGCACCATGACGAAACATCTAACGTGATGCATAATGCATGAATATAATAGCTAGTAAATTTGTGATACGGTTTCATTAAGATTATTTTTAATTGTAACATATTCCGCTTATATTTACACTTTTCGCACTCAGATTTGAATATATATTTCGATTCTGTTATGGAGAGCGTCTGTGGACCGGGAGAGGATTATCTTTGGGAATTGTCCCTGTAATGACTGGTTAGGTTATCTAGCAAGTCATTTCATGGTTAAAGTCTGTGTCTGGTCTTCTCTTGATCTACAAACGCAACACGATCGAGGTGTGGGTGGAGCTTAGCTAGAGCTGGGTGGGGCATAGCTAAAAATGGAAAGACCCATTAGCATGCTACGGGCAAATGGGTATTACGTTATAATCGCTCAGTATAGTATGGCTTTACTAATTAATAAACATTATGTAGAACACTGAAAGTAAATTCACTGGACATTGTTGCAGGCATAAACAGTAACATCGCCCAGTCAAATTAGTTTCGAAATATTCAACAGCTTACACGTATAGTTTTCAGGAAATTACTAGTCATGTGTATTACCAATATTAGAATTGGTATATTCCCTATCACAGTTCCAACAAGTTTCAAGTGTATTGACGTAAAACTCACGGGAAGATGCACGTGCGGATTTGCGGCCGGACGTACGGGTACCGACCGTCCCAGCCGAGCTGGGTACGGAATGGCCATTCCGGATTCGCTCCAAGCACGCCCCCCCCCCCCCCCGAGTAGGATAGTATGCGTATATAAACCCTATAGGAGAGGTTTTCGGTGAAAAGTCCGTTAAAATGCGTGTTGCGCATGCGCGAGCATCAGCCCTTCCCTGACAACACGTCTTGGAATTGGAAGCGAGGCATGCCTATAGTGTACCGAGTTGGTACTAGTAAATATCTTAAACTATATTGTCATCGTTATTCTTGGCATTGATCAGGACCGGAATGAAACGAGGATTACAGAACCTTTTACTGTTTTAAAATCGACCCAGAAATGGCTGAGTTATCCACGAAACTCCCGTAAATTATTTTCAAAATATTGGTTTTGACGTCGTAATTGCGTTATGCATAAATAGATATAAAATGTCTTATATGTGATAGCCACGTCACCACTTCTAGCTGCACGCTGATTGGCTACCGCTCGGCCGCTGATTGGCTAAGGCACCTACCTCTGACGTCACGAGTAGTATAAAAGCGGTTAAAACTCGAGAACCAGGAGCATCACCGGCGTGGAAGCCAGCCCGTGCGGGACTGCTGGACCATTGGGATATACGTGTGTAACTACAAAACTACGGTGATACCTACACCATCCAGTGCCATTCGGATTTCAGCTCATCAACGATGGTAATGAGTCCTCTGATTCCACGGTTTTTGGATACCCCCGGACGGCCATCAGGGGGTAATAAACTAACTTAAAGTAATAACTCCCGCATCCAGACCTTTCTAAGGGAGTCTTTCCATGGAAGGGCCGTGTGGGTTCAGATGTAATTCTACGCAGCAGAACTGCACAACTTGGTG
>CM067360.1:95084726-95108043 GCA_034401795.1 Chaetoderma sp. LZ-2023a | reverse complement strand
CCCAGAATCCCAATTTCAAGGTAACTGTACATGTAAGGTGTTGAATATCCTGAAACTTATTTGACAGGGTGCTTTTGCTGCCTATGGTCGTAACAGTGCCCGGTCAAATTAATTTCAAAATATTCAAGTAAAAACATAAATTTGTGCACTTGACGGACGATTCAATATTCACGATGGAGCTAGAGACGTCATTCACTAAGCATTTTGACTATGACGCCTATGAAGCTCTATAGGATGCAATTGATAATGGTAAAGACATACAACGCCCAGGAAAATTAGGTTCAAATTTTCAACAGAATGTTTATTAAATAGTGAGGTCATACAATTGGTACACTGCCCAGTCAAATTAGTATTAAAATATTCAACATTGAATTTTGTCAGTATGTTAAAATGTTGGATTTGTCAATAAAGATTGCTTGCTTGCGTGCTTGCTTGCTTGCTTGCTTGCTTGATTGCTTGCTTGCTTGGTAAGTAGGTATAGGTAGCTATGTATGCTTAGTTTTTTAAAGCACATGCAACGCGATGAGTTCAATTTCTGTGCTAACCCGCCTCCAGAGTGCACTCATTGGTCGGGGATCTAACCGTCATCCTGCAATTCCGCATAGCATTAACAACCCAGACATCCTTCCACAGGACCACCGCACCAAGACAAGAATCGGATATACTGATACACTGGCGAATTCATATGAGACTATCCTTTGGATGCACACCGTATGGTGCATGCTATGCCCTCACCCGGTCTCCATCACGACACTGGCAGTAGTTGATTGATTGATTGATTAGTTGATAGATTGATTGGTTGGTTGGTTGGTTGGTTGGTTGGTTGGTTGGTTGGTTGGTTGATTGATTGACTGATTGATTCAAATCCCCGGGATTAAATCGTAGGCTTAAAATTCGTACACTTGATGGCATATTCAATGTTCCTGTTGACGCTTTTTACATCATTCATCACGCATTTTGATTGTGACATCATCCTACATATGACGTAAATAATTATGACGTCATATGCTTGGGTGACAGATCAGATCCATCCATTATCATAGAGATATCCTATGCCAATTTGCAGACCAAGAGACTTGTTTTTGGCACTTTACCATTGGAATGATAGGCTCAGTTATCGAGCCAGTCATTCCAGTGGTAAATTTTCAAAAATGTCTATCTGTTAGATGTAAATGGTAGTTTCTCAAGATTACTACAGAAGCCATTTTAGCCAATTTGATCGGGACGAGTGCTGAAGTGGAGATTAAGAGATGTACGTGGGTACAGTGGGACACATCACAATACCATTTTATTTCCGATGCAAATATTCTGTCAGCAATTAGCCCAGGCCAACAGAGGTTGTAACAACTAGGCCCAATAGTGAGGGTATGCGTTTAATGCGCATGAGAGATCTAGACAATGTATCCTAAATCTACGATTCCAGTCTAAATTGAGGCGAGCTACCTCGCTCTCGTTAAAACACACGCACGCACGCACGCACGCACGCACGCACGCACGCACGCACGCACGCACGCACGCACGCATGCACCAATCCTTGACTTTTAGTCTTGGTGCGGTGGTCCAGTGGAAAGATGCCTGGTTGCTGATGCTATGCGGAGTTGCAGGATGGCGGTTCGATCCCCCGACCGGGAGATGGTGATCAACAAATTAAACTAACGGATGCAGCACTGCCGGCTAAGTTAGCACATGGAAATTGAAGCCGCACGTTGCCAGTGCGTCAATAAAAAAAAAAATAATAATAAAAATACATATACTGCCAGAGCCGTGCTGGAGTCAGAGTACAATAGGCGTAAAAGCCTAGGATTGATTGTGACAGATGCATCCACAGATAGTCCCATATGAATCGTCAGTGTGTCAGTATATCAGACATGTGAAAGCTGGTCGGCCAATCCTTGACTTTTAGTCTTGGTGCGGTGGTCCAGTGGAAAGATGCCTGGTTGCTGATGCTATGCGGAGTTGCAGGATGGCGGTTCGATCCCCCGACCGGGAGATGGTGATCAACAAATTAAACTAACGGATGGAGCACTGCCGGCTAAGTTAGCACATGGAAATTGAAGCCGCACGTTGCCAGTGCGTCAATAAAAAAATAAAAATAAATAAAAATACATATACTGCCAGAGCCGTGCTGGAGTCAGAGTACAATAGGCGTAAAAGCCTAGGATTGATTGTGACAGATGCATCCACAGATAGTCCCATATGAATCGTCAGTGTGTCAGTATATCAGACATGTGAAAGCTGGTCGGCCAATCCTTGACTTTTAGTCTTGGTGCGGTGGTCCAGTGGAAAGATGCCTGGTTGCTGATGCTATGCGGAGTTGCAGGATGGCGGTTCGATCCCCCGACCGGGAGATGGTGATCAACAAATTAAACTAACGGATGCAGCACTGCCGGCTAAGTTAGCACATGGAAATTGAAGCCGCACGTTGCCAGTGCGTCAATAAAAAAAATAAAATAAAAATACATATACTGCCAGAGCCGTGCTGGAGTCAGAGTACAATAGGCGTAAAAGCCTAGGATTGATTGTGACAGATGCATCCACAGATAGTCCCATATGAATCGTCAGTGTGTCAGTATATCAGACATGTGAAAGCTGGTCGGCCAATCCTTGACTTTTAGTCTTGGTGCGGTGGTCCAGTGGAAAGATGCCTGGTTGCTGATGCTATGCGGAGTTGCAGGATGGCGGTTCGATCCCCCGACCGGGAGATGGTGATCAACAAATGAAACTAACGGATGCAGCACTGCCGGCTAAGTTAGCACATGGAAATTGAAGCCGCACGTTGCCAGTGCGTCAATAAAAAAAAAAAAAAAAAAAAAAAAAAAAATACATATATATATATATATTTATATATATATATATATATATATATATATATATATATATATATATATATATATATATATATATATATATATATATATATATATATATATATATATATATATATAAATATATATATATTTTGCTCTCGTTATCGGTCGGAGATCTGGCGAGAACGTGAATGACCACAATCCCTTGCGCAAAATGGCAGCACCTATAGGCAATGAACCTTTCCAGTTTTAGCTATGCCCCGCTCACCTCTAGCTAAGCTCCACCCACACTTCGCAGTGTTGGGATCGATCCCAGCGAATGCCCTGACAATCAATTTCTTGAAATCTATACGGGTAAGCCGTTGAATATGTTGTAACTAATTTGACTGGGTGCTGTTGCTCCCTATGGCAGCAACAGCGCCCAGTCAAATTAGTTTCAAATTATTCAACAGAATATGTATTAAATAGTAGACATACATTCTTACAACAACTCATAGTCCGTCTTCAATGGACCTTTCCAATTTTATCCCTCGATTATATGACGTCATAGTCAATTAAGTGACGTGCATGCTGACATCATAATCATTACGTCATAAATGATTCTATTTGGCCCGTCTTTAACTCTTAATCGTCCAACACGTTGTAAGAATTGTATTCTGTTATTTAATAAACATGCTGTTTAATATTTTGAAACTAATTTGACTGGGCGCTGTTGCTGCCGTAAGCAACATATTTAAAATAAAATATTTAACAGCTTACCTGTATAGTCTTCTGGAAATTGATAGTCAGGTATTTCAGGGATCGATCCCAACACGAGCGAGGTGTGGGTGAAGCTTAGCTAGAGGTGGGCGGGGACGAGCTGAAACTGGAAAGGTCCATTATGCGTTCGTGCCATACTTGTCTAAGTCATTCATGACGTCATAATGACGTCATTGATTATGATGTCATTCTACACGTCACGTAGTTGATTACAACGTCATGTAAGGGATGATAATGTGGAAAGGTCCATTTTAGACACAACCAAGTGAATGCGTAGCGCCGAGCGGCCACGAAAAGAGATAATGCACATCCGTCAACTAATTGATTATAACGGCAAGGCTCTACAATATCTGACCGCTCTTGCTAAAATATGTGCTCACTTATTACAAGTGATTCGACTGCTTAGGCCTCTGTGGCGGCGGAGCCGGGGGGGGGAGCATGGGGGGGGGGGTGGCTAAAGCACACACACACCCCCTAAAATAATTGGGCGGTGGGGTGGCAGGTTGTCTAATAATATCTTTAGCAACCCCTTTCAATCGTCCTAGTGTACATTTTATAACCCCGAATGATCACTCAAAATGCAGATCAGGAGATGGCTTCTAAGAGCATCTATTTTAACACAATTTCCGGCGGAGAACCACCCCACGCCCCACACAATGTTGTGTATACTGCGCATATGTATTTCTATGGTACTGTCATTGTCCACTGACCACGTATTGCTAATGCTCATATATCTTATATCAGCAATATCTAGGAACACATAAGCAGATCACTGATGGAGACAGTCTGTGATATCATTAACCAGGCATTAACACCTTAACTAGACCGATCTTGAAAAACGTCGATTTACACGCCCTGATTTGAAATTTTGGCATAGCAAACCAGTCATTCAAGTGGAAGATTTCTAAAACATTCCTTTCATGCTCTCTAAATCGACATTTTCTAAGAGCAAATTTTCATTTTCGTGAACAATTTTAACCACGAATTATCACTCAGAATACAGAGATGGCTTCTCAGAGCATCTAATTTTCAAAAATTTCCAGGGAGGGAGGGGGGGGGGGAAGACCCCTCGCTGGCCCACCCCTTCACCTCGCCGCCCACAACACAAAGTCCTGCATCCGCCCCTGCACCCCCACCCCCACCACCCATGTTGCAGAGCCACTCCGGCGCCACTGCTTAGGCTACGTTATAAGCTCATAAATAAGTTAATGTACTTACAAAACATAAACAGAAATTATGTCTTGTTTTGCAAACATGTTAATTTATTCTATAGATGTTCTATATCATCGAGTCCGCGGGTTTACAGTACAACAAGTAAATAAGTCACTATATTTGCAAAGAAAAAACAGAAATTCTACCTTGTTTTGAAAACGTGTTAATTTATTTTCGAGGTCTTCTATACCAAACGGTGTCAAGTTTCGCGGAAACTGGAAGATAAAAAAAACCAAAACTTAAAAACCCCTCGATTTAAGCATTATTTCGCTGATTTCAAAGGCTAGGCCTAGTTGTTTCACGGTCAGTACAAGCAAGATTTGTGTAGATTATGTAAACAATAATGTTGAAAGTTATCTGCATTGCGCAGAGAACGGTTTACGGCAGCAGTTTCCAAAATGAATAGAAGTTATCATATAGTTAGCATATGTACATAACTGCTTGGAATTTCAGCGATGTATGCGTTAGGTTTCAACGCATTTCTGTAATTCTTACCGTATTTCCCCTATTTATTTTTACTGTAGTTTTGTAGTTCCGTATTTTGCATGCTGTTTAAAGCTGAATTTTTATTCCAATTAACAAAAAAGGAATTTACTGACTTGGAGGCTATATACATAGCTGATTGTCTGCATCAGATGTCAGTCAGTCAGTCAGTCAGTGAAGAGCCAGCGGTCGAGACATCCATCCCATTCCCCCATACTAAGCGTATGCTTATGAGCGATCTAGCCAATATATATATATATAATATATAACGCCACCAACAACAACACCGCCACCGCGGCAACCACCACCACCGCCACGACCGCCACCACGACCACCACCAACACCACAACCACTAGCGCACCACCATGACCATACAACCACCACCAACAACAACACCGACACCACCAACAACACCGCCACAACAACCACCAACACCGCCACCACCACTAGCAGTACCGCCACCACTAGCACCGCCATCACCACTAATCACCGCCACCACCACTACCACCACCACCACCACCACCACCACCACCACCACCACCACCAACAACAACAACAACACTGCCACAACAACTACCAACACCGCCACCACCGCCAACAACAACAATGTCGTCGTCGCCGCCGCCGCCGCCGCCGTCGCCGCCGCCGCCGCCGCCGCCGCCGCCGAACCACGTACATTTTATCTTCTTCCTAAAATCCATAAGTCTATTGACTCGTGGACCGACCAATGACACCACCAGGGCGACCCATTATTTCAGATTGTGGTTCGGAATCATATAGGATTAGTGAATTTATCGACTACCATCTTCAGCCAATTGCAAATAGACATTTTAGCTATCTGAAAAACACTGAAGACTTTCTAGCCCAGGTCTCTAAGATCTCGGTCCCTCCAAATTCATTCTTAATTACGATGGACGTCGATGCTATGTACACAAACATTGATATCGAAAAGGGTCTTAATTCAATTCGTAGAGCTTTTGCCGACTACCCCGATACCAACAGGCCTGACAGAGAAGTAATAGCTCTATTGGAGCTGAGTCTGAAAGGCAATGACTTTGAATTTGCTGGTGAAATTTTCCAACAAATTTGTGGCTGCGCAATGGGTAAGCGTTTCAGCCCAGGTTTTGCTAACCTTTACATGGCTGAGTGGGAAAAGGAAGCACTCAAAAGGTGTCCAAATCAGCCACTCATTTACCGCAGGTACCTGGATGACATTTTCATGATCTGGCAACATACTAAAGAAGCATTTAATGAATTTTTAGCCATTCTGAACAATCATGATCCGAATATCAAACTAAAAGCTGAAATTGATGAGATGTCCGTAGATTTCCTGGATGTAACCTTATACAAAGGTATAAAGTATGAAACAACTGGTTACTTAGACTACAAAGTTTATTTTAAGCCAACCGACTCCCATCAACTACTGCACAAGAAATCATTCCATCCACCACATACTTTCAAGGGACTTGTAAAATCACAAATAATCCGCTTTCATAGAAATTCGAGTGATAGGAAAAACTTTGAATCATCATGTTCGACCTTATTCAAAGCTCTCAGACCGAGAGGATACTCTTCTCGGTTCCTACGTAAAATAAAGTCTGAAACTTTGCGTAATTTGGAACTCATTCCGGATAATGCCAGAAATTCTCGGCCTACCAAAATTTGTCATAATCGTCCGATTGTAGGTGAAGGAGGATCTCGGAAATGCGAAAAGAAAAGGTGTAAATTGGATGGTTTTCTTCCTTCCCAGAGTACATTCACAAGCTTTCAAAACAAAAGCAAATTTCAAATTCAGTCAATTTTAGATTGTGATTCTAAAAATGTCATTTATTTAATTTCATGCAAATTGTGTCAAAAGCAGTATGTCGGCGAAACCAAAAATCCACTAAGATGGCGTGCAACTAGACACCTCTCAGATATTAGACTAGAGGAAGACACACATGTGGCTGAACATTTTAATCTTCCTGATCATTCAGTCCCTCGTGACTTTGAAATTATGCCTATCGAACAGCTACCTCTTTTAGACACAACAGAGGAAACTGATAAACAAAGAAAACTAAGAGAATCATTCTGGATTAAACAATTAGAAACACAATGGCCTAGGGGCATAAATTCTGACCCAGGCCTCTTAGATCAAAGAGAGATTATCCCATTTACTCTCACATACAATCGGAAAAATGTTGAAATTGCCAAAATCCTAAAAGATGAATATCACAACTTACAGGACAATCTCAGACAACCTTTCAACAAGCGCCCAGTAATTGCATTTAAGAAAAATTCGAATCTACGTGACATCTTAGTAAAAGCCAAACTGAAATAGGTTTTCAAAATACCACTCAGTGATTTATCATTGTGTGATAATTAGGCCATATGGCGTCTCTAAAACAAAATGACAATCTCAAGGAATAAAATAAACAAGAATTTTTTCATTTTTTCAATTTTGAAAATTCTGAGCCAGTGCGTTTGACAATATCATATACATACTTGCCAGTGCCAGTTTCGTTATTTTATTACTTTAAAAATCCACTTGTATATAACATTCGTCCACATCGTCAGGCAATCTATCAGTCCTTCATTAGATCCACCTAGTAAAAGGTATATAGAAATCTCATGAAGGGTTAAATTGAACCTATCATCACTTTTTGAATTGCATGATTGTTTGAGCAAGAAAACTGTCGTTCAGTCCATCCTTCCTCCCTCTATCCTGCCTTCCCTCTATCCATTATTCTGTCCTTCCTCCATTCATTCATTCACTCTTTCCCTTATTCCTTCATTCCTTTCAGCCTTCCTTTCTGCTTTCCGTCCACCTCAGTTCATTCGTTCGTTCGTTCGTTCGTTCGTTCGTTCGTTCGTTCGTTCGTTCGTTCGTTCGTTCGTTCGTTCGTTCGTTCGTTCGTTCGTTTGTTCCTTCCTTCCTTCCTTCCTTCCTCCCTTCCTTCCTTCGTTCGTTTGTTCGTGTATTCGTTTATTCGTTTATTCGTTTATTCGTTTATTCGTTTGTTTATTCGTTTGTTTATTCGTTTGTTTATTCGTTCGTTCGTTCATTCGTTCCTTTCCTCTTTTCCGTCCACCCTACTTCCTCCTTCTGCCCTAATTCCTCCTTCCTTCCTCCCTCCCTCTCCATCCCTTCATTCATTCATTCCTTCCTATTCATCCCTTCCTTCCGGCCTTCATCCCTTTCATCTTTCCTTCCTTCCATCATCCCATCCTTCCTTCAAGCTTTCATTCCTCCAATATTTCCTCCCCATACCCTTCCTTCCATCTTTCCCTCCATTCTTCCATCATGGTGGGTTGGTTGGTTGATTGGGTGGTGGATTGGATGGTTGGGTACTTGTTTGGGTGGTTGGTTGCGTGATTTGTTGGGTGGGTAGATGGTTGGGTGGTTGGATGGTTGGGTGGTTGATTGGGTGGTTGGTTGGTTGGGTGGTTGGTTGGGTGGGCGGGCGGGTGGTTGGTTGGTTGGGTGATTGGGTAGCTATGTCCATCCTTCTTTCCTTCTATCCTTGTATCATTCAATCATGCGATTTGTATGTTCATTTATCAGTTTTAGGAAGAAAATTACTCACAGAAAATGACTTTATTTCTCAACAGAATGATAATCTTTGAAACCAATACCTATGGAAACTACTGACATTTGAGTAACTATATTACAAAGCAAAGGTTTTAATCAAAATTACTCATTCAGATCAAAGATTTTCAAACAAGGCCATCAGTCACGTATTTCTTTGAAATGTTTCCTTTGCATTCCAAATTATTTATTATACTTTGAAAAGGTCACTTAAGCACCTTTCAAATGATCTCACTGTTCACATCAAAGTCAGATTATTAGTTCTCTTTGAACCAGTGAGCAGTCCGCCGCTAAGCCATTGAAAGTAGCTCAATCTTTAACACCTTTCCAAATTGAAACCAACTTATTTATCCAGAGCTCAATTAGTCAACAATACATTAGTACAATGAATTATAACACCTTATTGGCGGCGTGTACCTCAAAGCAAACAACTTAGTAACTTTAAAGAAAGTGATTAAGTCTAAAAAAAATTCACTTGCCCAATAAATAGTAGGGCAAACTGTTGGACTGGTAGATTTGTCTAATAGGCTGCTGAAGAAGTGTGTAAACACGAAACGCGTCCAGCCCTCTGACGATGTGAACAATTTCATTACTGTGTATTCCTGTGTATTTCTGTGTATTTCTGGATAGTACTGTATTCCTGTATTGCTGTGAGTAAGTTTAATATTTATATTGTTATTCCTGTATTGATTGTTCCTAGGTATTAAATATTAACATGTCATTAATCATTGCTACTAACCATATTCCTTCCATTTCAGCTCTGTAAGTTAACCCCTCTTGAATTAGGAAATATAAAGACAGCCCATCTGTCAAGATTTGTAGTGTGGGCCTGTTTACATTGTTAACTGATTGACTGTCTGAGTGTATCCTACTGATTAAGTGATTAGTTGATGGTGTCTGACCTGATTGCGTGAATACGTGATTGATTGATTGATTGTGATTAGTTGCTTGTTTGTCAGGTTGGTTGATTAATTGATTGAATGATTGAATGATTGCGTGATTAACGGGTTTATCGATTATGAGTGTTTCTGATTGATTGATAGATAGATAGATTGATTGGTTGTTTGAGTGTGTGAGTGACAGATTGAGGGAGCGACAGATTGATTAAAATTGATTGAAATTGATTGAGATTGATTAAGATTAATTAAGATTGATTAAGACTGATTGAGATTAATCGAGATTAATCGAGATTAATCGAGATTAATCGAGATTAATCGAGATTAATCGAGATTGATCGCGATTGATCGAGATTGATTAAGATTAATTAAGATTAATTAAGATTGATTGATTGACTGGGATTTTCCTGACTAAGAAGTACACTATGGCCAGACCGGGCAAAGGTAGACGAGGGGATGGTGCGGGATGTGAATCGCATCACCACCCGTCTGCCCAAGCCCGCCTAGTCAAGGTGTACTATATGGTGATCCAGTGTTTTCACCATATTAGTATTTTGAACAACCACCTCAGGTTGGATACTTTGCCTAATGGCTTAGGCCAGAAGGTAAGGGATCTAAGTAAGTTCCTGAAGCCGGCCATGCCAAATGATGATATCCTCTTTGACATTTGGTCGGTGAACTCTGAGTGGGCAAAGTCAATGGTGAGAACGCTGATTGGTCATTATAACTGTCAGCTAGGGTGTTTAAGGTCCCAGATCCTCTCCGCCCAAGACCATCCCAACCTTGACCTCGGCCTGGCTAAGTCCATTGCCATCCGCTGGGCCAAGAACAACCATGGTAGAAAGCTCAGTGGAAGCGCTATTGCAGCATTTTATGATTTCATTAGGCCTATTGACCCACATTTCCGTTCGACTGTTGGCACAAAAAATGTTACGCCGAAACGTAAACCAACAGTCGAACAGACATGTGTGGCTCCACCCTCCCAGGCTAGGAAGAGAGTAAGATCGCCCACTGAGGTTTCACCACCCCTTAAACGTCTAAATGACAGACCGTCCCCTTGTAATTATTCGCCTGTTAACCCGCTCTTGATCCCTCTCCCTGAATCGCCACCACCACCCCCTATGTCACCGTTTCCACGTGATGATCTTGCACCTCTACCACAGCGCGTAGCTGGTGGAAGATCATCACGCAGAAAACGCTCTGAACCCGTTGTTAGTGTCATTTCGCCAGTAGACCCATCCTTGATTCCACTACCCGAATCCCCATCATCCCCTATGGCGCCATTTTCACCTGATGATTTTCCATCACTACCACAGCGTGTAGCTGGTGGAAAATCATCACGTGAAAAGCCACCTGTAGCAAAGATTCCACAACCTCATTTCACCCCATCTCCGTTTTGTAAGCCCAGAAGACCCACCCGTCCCACTGAGCTAGAGAAGAACACCTTTTGGAAATTCCGGAACGAGTCTGTAAATAGACCCAATTGGCAGCTTCCCACTATGTGTAAAAAAATCTTGATTGTGGGAGCATCAAATCTCAGCCGAATCAACGTAGACCCGCATCCGGACATACAGGTGGCCTGCTTCCCTGGCGCATCTATTAATGACATAAGAACTGTCATTAATAGATACACAGGGTCAGTCCATCCTGAGAAACTGATCCTTAATATAGGTATCAATGACCGGAACAGTCCACTCTCAGACACTGAGACTCGACTGAGATTGATGTTCAGCATGATAAGGAAGAAATTCCCTAAAACTATGATTTATTTCAGCCAATTAAACTTTTCAGCTACCTTGACCCCCAACCAGAAGGAAATTCTTGAGGCAATTAATCGAATTGCAGAGTCCCCTAGGTCCAAGGTTACTGTCATACCACGCCTGCCAATCGCAGATTTCAGTGTGTGTCGTGACAATATACATTGGACTGAGGGGACTGCTAACACTATCTATAGCAATTGGCTAAATGTCCTTAATTTAAACTAGATTCGGGTCAAGGTAGTTGCCACCCAGAAATTGGACTAGGCAGTAATATTGTCAACCTAGCTGGTTCTCAGTTAAGCGAAAGCGAAAAATCGCTGCTTAATTTTGGTTTAACCTTTGTACCAACTCCGAAACCCAAAATTGGTTTGGATGCAGATTTAGAAAATGGCCTTATTGAAACTGCTGAATTTGGTCACCGCATCAAATTGGCAGATTTTTTTCGAAACTCGAATGGCAACATTCCACCATTCATTGAGAAAACAGGCTGGGCACCAAATTTGAAACTGGTTGACCCAGCAATCGGTAAAAGTATAAACCTGTACTCAGAGCGTATTAAAAATACAACATTTCCAAATGATCAGCAAAATTTATCTTATGAGCAGCGCCAGGCCCTACAAGGGTTATCTAAAAATAATGAAATTGTTATTAAACCTGCGGATAAAGGATCAGCTACTGTAATAATGGATAAAAATAACTATATCAAAGAAGCACATAGACAGCTTAGTAATCCGAAACATTACCAAAAGCTAAAGGAACCACTTTGGCAAAATAACTGTAGCAAATTTAACGAAATTCTCCAAAAAATGGTTGATAACAAGAAGATAACTGAAAAGCAATTTAAATATCTCTTTGCAAAAGATGATTCGAAACCACGTACATTTTATCTTCTTCCTAAAATCCATAAGTCTATTGACTCGTGGACCGACCCAATGACTCCACCAGGGCGACCCATTATTTCAGATTGTGGTTCGGAATCATATAGGATTAGTGAATTTATCGACTACCATCTTCAGCCAATTGCAAATAGACATTTTAGCTATCTGAAAAACACTGAAGACTTTCTAGCCCAGGTCTCTAAGATCTCGGTCCCTCCAAATTCATTCTTAATTACGATGGACGTCGATGCTATGTACACAAACATTGATATCGAAAAGGGTCTTAATTCAATTCGTAGAGCTTTTGCCGACTACCCCGACACCAACAGGCCTGACAGAGAAGTAATAGCTCTATTGGAGCTGAGTCTGAAAGGCAATGACTTTGAATTTGCTGGTGAAATTTTCCAACAAATTTGTGGCTGCGCAATGGGTAAGCGTTTCAGCCCAGGTTTTGCTAACCTTTACATGGCTGAGTGGGAAAAGGAAGCACTCAAAAGGTGTCCAAATCAGCCACTCATTTACCGCAGGTACCTGGATGACATTTTCATGATCTGGCAACATACTAAAGAAGCATTTAATGAATTTTTAGCCATTCTGAACAATCATGATCCGAATATCAAACTAAAAGCTGAAATTGATGAGATGTCCGTAGATTTCCTGGATGTAACCTTATACAAAGGTATAAAGTATGAAACAACTGGTTACTTAGACTACAAAGTTTATTTTAAGCCAACCGACTCCCATCAACTACTGCACAAGAAATCATTCCATCCACCACATACTTTCAAGGGACTTGTAAAATCACAAATAATCCGCTTTCATAGAAATTCGAGTGATAGGAAAAACTTTGAATCATCATGTTCGACCTTATTCAAAGCTCTCAGACCGAGAGGATACTCTTCTCGGTTCCTACGTAAAATAAAGTCTGAAACTTTGCGTAATTTGGAACTCATTCCGGATAATGCCAGAAATTCTCGGCCTACCAAAATTTGTCATAATCGTCCGATTGTAGGTGAAGGAGGATCTCGGAAATGCGAAAAGAAAAGGTGTAAATTGGATGGTTTTCTTCCTTCCCAGAGTACATTCACAAGCTTTCAAAACAAAAGCAAATTTCAAATTCAGTCAATTTTAGATTGTGATTCTAAAAATGTCATTTATTTAATTTCATGCAAATTGTGTCAAAAGCAGTATGTCGGCGAAACCAAAAATCCACTAAGATGGCGTGCAACTAGACACCTCTCAGATATTAGACTAGAGGAAGACACACATGTGGCTGAACATTTTAATCTTCCTGATCATTCAGTCCCTCGTGACTTTGAAATTATGCCTATCGAACAGCTACCTCTTTTAGACACAACAGAGGAAACTGATAAACAAAGAAAACTAAGAGAATCATTCTGGATTAAACAATTAGAAACACAATGGCCTAGGGGCATAAATTCTGACCCAGGCCTCTTAGATCAAAGAGAGATTATCCCATTTACTCTCACATACAATCGGAAAAATGTTGAAATTGCCAAAATCCTAAAAGATGAATATCACAACTTACAGGACAATCTCAGACAACCTTTCAACAAGCGCCCAGTAATTGCATTTAAGAAAAATTCGAATCTACGTGACATCTTAGTAAAAGCCAAACTGAAATAGGTTTTCAAAAATACCACTCAGTGATTTATCATTGTGTGATAATTAGGCCATATGGCGTCTCTAAAACAAAATGACAATCTCAAGGAATAAAATAAACAAGAATTTTTTCATTTTTTCAATTTTGAAAATTCTGAGCCAGTGCGTTTGACAATATCATATACATACTTGCCAGTGCCAGTTTCGTTATTTTATTACTTTAAAAATCCACTTGTATATAATATTCGTCCACATCGTCAGGCAATCTATCAGTCCTTCATTAGATCCACCTAGTAAAAGGTATATAGAAATCTCATGAAGGGTTAAATTGAACCTATCATCACTTTTTGAATTGCATGATTGTTTGAGCAAGAAAACTGTCATTCAGTCCATCCTTCCTCCCTCTATCCTGCCTTCCCTCTATCCATTATTCTGTCCTTCCTCCATTCATTCATTCACTCTTTCCCTTATTCCTTCATTCCTTTCAGCCTTCCTTTCTGCTTTCCGTCCACCTCAGTTCATTCGTTCGTTCGTTCGTTCGTTCGTTCGTTCGTTCGTTCGTTCGTTCGTTCGTTCATTCGTTCGTTCATTTGTTCCTTCCTTCCTTCCTTCCTTCCTCCCTTCCTTCCTTCGTTCGTTTGTTCGTGTATTCGTGTATTCGTTTATTCGTTTGTTTATTCGTTTGTTTATTCGTTTGTTTATTCGTTTGTTTATTCGTTTGTTTATTCGTTCGTTCGTTCATTCGTTCCTTTCCTCTTTTCCGTCCACCCTACTTCCTCCTTCTGCCCTAATTCCTCCTTCCTTCCTCCCTCCCTCTCCATCCCTTCATTCATTCATTCCTTCCTATTCATCCCTTCCTTCCGGCCTTCATCCCTTTCATCTTTCCTTCCTTCCATCATCCCATCCTTCCTTCAAGCTTTCATTCCTCCAATATTTCCTCCCCATACCCTTCCTTCCATCTTTCCCTCCATTCTTCCATCATGGTGGGTTGGTTGGTTGATTGGGTGGTGGATTGGATGGTTGGGTACTTGTTTGGGTGGTTGGTTGCGTGATTTGTTGGGTGGGTAGATGGTTGGGTGGTTGGATGGTTGGGTGGTTGATTGGGTGGTTGGTTGGTTGGGTGGTTGGTTGGGTGGGCGGGTGGTTGGTTGGTTGGGTGATTGGGTAGCTATGTCCATCCTTCTTTCCTTCTATCCTTGTATCATTCAATCATGCGATTTGTATGTTCATTTATCAGTTTTAGGAAGAAAATTACTCACAGAAAATGACTTTATTTCTCAACAGAATGATAATCTTTGAAACCAATACCTATGGAAACTACTGACATTTGAGTAACTATATTACAAAGCAAAGGTTTTAATCAAAATTACTCATTCAGATCAAAGATTTTCAAACAAGGCCATCAGTCACGTATTTCTTTGAAATGTTTCCTTTGCATTCCAAATTATTTATTATACTTTGAAAAGGTCACTTAAGCACCTTTCAAATGATCTCACTGTTCACATCAAAGTCAGATTATTAGTTCTCTTTGAACCAGTGAGCAGTCCGCCGCTAAGCCATTGAAAGTAGCTCAATCTTTAACACCTTTCCAAATTGAAACCAACTTATTTATCCAGAGCTCAATTAGTCAACAATACATTAGTACAATGAATTATAACACCTTATTGGCGGCGTGTACCTCAAAGCAAACAACTTAGTAACTTTAAAGAAAGTGATTAAGTCTAAAAAAAATTCACTTGCCCAATAAATAGTAGGGCAAACTGTTGGACTGGTAGATTTGTCTAATAGGCTGCTGAAGAAGTGTGTAAACACGAAACGCGTCCAGCCCTCTGACGATGTGAAAAATTTCATTACTGTGTATTCCTGTGTATTTCTGTGTATTTCTGGATAGTACTGTATTCCTGTATTGCTGTGAGTAAGTTTAATATTTATATTGTTATTCCTGTATTGATTGTTCCTAGGTATTAAATATTAACATGTCATTAATCATTGCTACTAACCATATTCCTTCCATTTCAGCTCTGTAAGTTAACCCCTCTTGAATTAGGAAATATAAAGACAGCCCATCTGTCAAGATTTGTAGTGTGGGCCTGTTTACATTGTTAACTGATTGACTGTCTGAGTGTATCCTACTGATTAAGTGATTAGTTGATGGTGTCTGACCTGATTGCGTGAATACGTGATTGATTGATTGATTGTGATTAGTTGCTTGTTTGTCAGGTTGGTTGATTAATTGATTGAATGATTGAATGATTGCGTGATTAACGGGTTTATCGATTATGAGTGTTTCTGATTGATTGATAGATAGATAGATTGATTGGTTGTTTGAGTGTGTGAGTGACAGATTGAGGGAGCGACAGATTGATTAAAATTGATTGAAATTGATTGAGATTGATTAAGATTAATTAAGACTGATTGAGATTAATCGAGATTAATCGAGATTAATCGAGATTAATCGAGATTAATCGAGATTGATCGAGATTGATTAAGATTAATTAAGATTAATTAAGATTGATTGATTGACTGGGATTTTCCTGACTAAGAAGTACACTATGGCCAGACCGGGCAAAGGTAGACGAGGGGATGGTGCGGGATGTGAATCGCATCACCACCCGTCTGCCCAAGCCCGCCTAGTCAAGGTGTACTATATGGTGATCCAGTGTTTTCACCATATTAGTATTTTGAACAACCACCTCAGGTTGGATACTTTGCCTAATGGCTTAGGCCAGAAGGTAAGGGATCTAAGTAAGTTCCTGAAGCCGGCCATGCCAAATGATGATATCCTCTTTGACATTTGGTCGGTGAACTCTGAGTGGGCAAAGTCAATGGTGAGAACGCTGATTGGTCATTATAACTGTCAGCTAGGGTGTTTAAGGTCCCAGATCCTCTCCGCCCAAGACCATCCCAACCTTGACCTCGGCCTGGCTAAGTCCATTGCCATCCGCTGGGCCAAGAACAACCATGGTAGAAAGCTCAGTGGAAGCGCTATTGCAGCATTTTATGATTTCATTAGGCCTATTGACCCACATTTCCGTTCGACTGTTGGCACAAAAAATGTTACGTCGAAACGTAAACCAACAGTCGAACAGACATGTGTGGCTCCACCCTCCCAGGCTAGGAAGAGAGTAAGATCGCCCACTGAGGTTTCACCACCCCTTAAACGTCTAAATGACAGACCGTCCCCTTGTAATTATTCGCCTGTTAACCCGCTCTTGATCCCTCTCCCTGAATCGCCACCACCACCCCCTATGTCACCGTTTCCACGTGATGATCTTGCACCTCTACCACAGCGCGTAGCTGGTGGAAGATCATCACGCAGAAAACGCTCTGAACCCGTTGTTAGTGTCATTTCGCCAGTAGACCCATCCTTGATTCCACTACCCGAATCCCCATCATCCCCTATGGCGCCATTTTCACCTGATGATTTTCCATCACTACCACAGCGTGTAGCTGGTGGAAAATCATCACGTGAAAAGCCACCTGTAGCAAAGATTCCACAACCTCATTTCACCCCATCTCCGTTTTGTAAGCCCAGAAGACCCACCCGTCCCACTGAGCTAGAGAAGAACACCTTTTGGAAATTCCGGAACGAGTCTGTAAATAGACCCAATTGGCAGCTTCCCACTATGTGTAAAAAAATCTTGATTGTGGGAGCATCAAATCTCAGCCGAATCAACGTAGACCCGCATCCGGACATACAGGTGGCCTGCTTCCCTGGCGCATCTATTAATGACATAAGAACTGTCATTAATAGATACACAGGGTCAGTCCATCCTGAGAAACTGATCCTTAATATAGGTATCAATGACCGGAACAGTCCACTCTCAGACACTGAGACTCGACTGAGATTGATGTTCAGCATGATAAGGAAGAAATTCCCTAAAACTATGATTTATTTCAGCCAATTAAACTTTTCAGCTACCTTGACCCCCAACCAGAAGGAAATTCTTGAGGCAATTAATCGAATTGCAGAGTCCCCTAGGTCCAAGGTTACTGTCATACCACGCCTGCCAATCGCAGATTTCAGTGTGTGTCGTGACAATATACATTGGACTGAGGGGACTGCTAACACTATCTATAGCAATTGGCTAAATGTCCTTAATTTAAACTAGATTCGGGTCAAGGTAGTTGCCACCCAGAAATTGGACTAGGCAGTAATATTGTCAACCTAGCTGGTTCTCAGTTAAGCGAAAGCGAAAAATCGCTGCTTAATTTTGGTTTAACCTTTGTACCAACTCCGAAACCCAAAATTGGTTTGGATGCAGATTTAGAAAATGGCCTTATTGAAACTGCTGAATTTGGTCACCGCATCAAATTGGCAGATTTTTTTCGAAACTCGAATGGCAACATTCCACCATTCATTGAGAAAACAGGCTGGGCACCAAATTTGAAACTGGTTGACCCAGCAATCGGTAAAAGTATAAACCTGTACTCAGAGCGTATTAAAAATACAACATTTCCAAATGATCAGCAAAATTTATCTTATGAGCAGCGCCAGGCCCTACAAGGGTTATCTAAAAATAATGAAATTGTTATTAAACCTGCGGATAAAGGATCAGCTACTGTAATAATGGATAAAAATAACTATATCAAAGAAGCACATAGACAGCTTAGTAATCCGAAACATTACCAAAAGCTAAAGGAACCACTTTGGCAAAATAACTGTAGCAAATTTAACGAAATTCTCCAAAAAATGGTTGATAACAAGAAGATAACTGAAAAGCAATTTAAATATCTCTTTGCAAAAGATGATTCGAAACCACGTACATTTTATCTTCTTCCTAAAATCCATAAGTCTATTGACTCGTGGACCGACCCAATGACTCCACCAGGGCGACCCATTATTTCAGATTGTGGTTCGGAATCATATAGGATTAGTGAATTTATCGACTACCATCTTCAGCCAATTGCAAATAGACATTTTAGCTATCTGAAAAACACTGAAGACTTTCTAGCCCAGGTCTCTAAGATCTCGGTCCCTCCAAATTCATTCTTAATTACGATGGACGTCGATGCTATGTACACAAACATTGATATCGAAAAGGGTCTTAATTCAATTCGTAGAGCTTTTGCCGACTACCCCGATACCAACAGGCCTGACAGAGAAGTAATAGCTCTATTGGAGCTGAGTCTGAAAGGCAATGACTTTGAATTTGCTGGTGAAATTTTCCAACAAATTTGTGGCTGCGCAATGGGTAAGCGTTTCAGCCCAGGTTTTGCTAACATTTACATGGCTGAGTGGGAAAAGGAAGCACTCAAAAGGTGTCCAAATCAGCCACTCATTTACCGCAGGTACCTGGATGACATTTTCATGATCTGGCAACATACTAAAGAAGCATTTAATGAATTTTTAGCCATTCTGAACAATCATGATCCGAATATCAAACTAAAAGCTGAAATTGATGAGATGTCCATAGATTTCCTGGATGTAACCTTATACAAAGGTATAAAGTATGAAACAACTGGTTACTTAGACTACAAAGTTTATTTTAAGCCAACCGACTCCCATCAACTACTGCACAAGAAATCATTCCATCCACCACATACTTTCAAGGGACTTGTAAAATCACAAATAATCCGCTTTCATAGAAATTCGAGTGATAGGAAAAACTTTGAATCATCATGTTCGACCTTATTCAAAGCTCTCAGACCGAGAGGATACTCTTCTCGGTTCCTACGTAAAATAAAGTCTGAAACTTTGCGTAATTTGGAACTCATTCCGGATAATGCCAGAAATTCTCGGCCTACCAAAATTTGTCATAATCGTCCGATTGTAGGTGAAGGAGGATCTCGGAAATGCGAAAAGAAAAGGTGTAAATTGGATGGTTTTCTTCCTTCCCAGAGTACATTCACAAGCTTTCAAAACAAAAGCAAATTTCAAATTCAGTCAATTTTAGATTGTGATTCTAAAAATGTCATTTATTTAATTTCATGCAAATTGTGTCAAAAGCAGTATGTCGGCGAAACCAAAAACCCACTAAGATGGCGTGCAACTAGACATTAGACTAGAGGAAGACACACATGTGGCTGAACATTTTAATCTTCCTGGTCATTCAGTCCCTCGTGACTTTGAAATTATGCCTATCGAACAGCTACCTCTTTTAGACACAACAGAGGAAACTGATAAACAAAGAAAACTAAGAGAATCATTCTGGATTAAACAATTAGAAACACAATGGCCTAGGGGCATAAATTCTGACCCAGGCCTCTTAGATCAAAGAGAGATTATCCTATTTACTCTCACATACAATCGGAAAAATGTTGAAATTGCCAAAATCCTAAAAGATGAATATCACAACTTACAGGACAATCTCAGACAACCTTTCAACAAGCGCCCAGTAATTGCATTTAAGAAAAATTCGAATCTACGTGACATCTTAGTAAAAGCCAAACTGAAATAGGTTTTCAAAATACCACTCAGTGATTTATCATTGTGTGACAATTAGGCCATATGGCGTCTCTAAAACAAAATGACAATCTCAAGGAATAAAATAAACAAGAATTTTTTCATTTTTTCAATTTTGAAAATTCTGAGCCAGTGCGTTTGACAATATCATATATATATATATATATATATATATATATATATATATATATATATATATATATATATATATATATATATATATATATATATATATATATATATATATATATATATATATATATAAATATATATATATTTTGCTCTCGTTATCGGTCGGAGATCTGGCGAGAACGTGAATGACCACAATCCCTTGCGCAAAATGGCAGCACCTATAGGCAATGAACCTTTCCAGTTTTAGCTATGCCCCGCTCACCTCTAGCTAAGCTCCACCCACACTTCGCAGTGTTGGGATCGATCCCAGCGAATGCCCTGACAATCAATTTCTTGAAATCTATACGAGTAAGCCATTGAATATGTTGTAACTAATTTGACTGGGTGCTGTTGCTCCCTATGGCAGCAACAGCGCCCAGTCAAATTAGTTTCAAATTATTCAACAGAATATGTATTAAATAGTAGACATACATTCTTACAACAACTCATAGTCCGTCTTCAATGGACCTTTCCAATTTTATCCCTCGATTATATGACGTCATAGTCAATTAAGTGACGTGCATGCTGACATCATAATCATTACGTCATAAATGATTCTATTTGGCCCGTCTTTAACT
This sequence comes from Chaetoderma sp. LZ-2023a, assembly GCA_034401795.1. NCBI lineage: Eukaryota > Metazoa > Mollusca > Caudofoveata > Chaetodermatida > Chaetodermatidae > Chaetoderma > Chaetoderma sp. LZ-2023a. The sequence continues at coordinate 95,086,902 of CM067360.1, read as the reverse complement.
CTTAATCGTCCAACACGTTGTAAGAATTGTATTCTGTTATTTAATAAACATGCTGTTTAATATTTTGAAACTAATTTGACTGGGCGCTGTTGCTGCCGTAAGCAACATATTTAAAATAAAATATTTAACAGCTTACCTGTATAGTTTTCTGGAAATTGATAGTCAGGTATTTCAGGGATCGATCCCAACACGAGCGAGGTGTGGGTGAAGCTTAGCTAGAGGTGGGCGGGGACGAGCTGAAACTGGAAAGGTACATTATGCGTTCGTGCCATACTTGTCTAAGTCATTCATGACGTCATAATGACGTCATTGATTGTGATGTCATTCTACACGTCACGTAGTTGATTACAACGTCATGTAAGGGATGATAATGTGGAAAGGTCCATTTTAGACACAACCAAGTGAATGCGTAGCGCCGAGCGGCCACGAAAAGAGATAATGCACATCCGTCAACTAATTGATTATAACGGCAAGGCTCTACAATATCTGACCGCTCTTGCTAAAATATGTGCTCACTTATTACAAGTGATTCGACTGCTTAGGCCTCTGTGGCGGCGGAGCCGGGGGGGGGGGGGAGCATGGGGGGGGGTGTGTGTGGCTAAAGCACACACACACACCCTAAAATAATTGGGCGGTGGGGTGGCAGGTTGTCTAATAATATCTTTAGCAACCCCTTTCAATAGTCCTAGTGTACATTTTATAACCCCCAATGATCACTCAAAATGCAGATCAGGAGATGGCTTCTAAGAGCATCTATTTTAACACAATTTCCGGCGGAGAACCACCCCACGCCCCACACAATGTTGTGTATACTGCGCATATGTATTTCTATGGTACTGTCATTGTCCACTGACCACGTATTGCTAATGCTCATATATCTTATATCAGCAATATCTAGGAACACATAAGCAGATCACTGATGGAGACAGTCTGTGATATCATTAACCAGGCATTAACACCTTAACTAGACCGATCTTGAAAAACGTCGATTTACACGCCCTGATTTGAAATTTTGGCATAGCAAACCAGTCATTCAAGTGGAAGATTTCTAAAACATTCCTTTCATGCTCTCTAAATCGACATTTTCTAAGAGCAAATTTTCATTTTCGTGAACAATTTTAACCACGAATTATCACTCAGAATACAGAGATGGCTTCTCAGAGCATCTCATTTTCAAAAATTTCCAGGGAGGGAGGGGGGGGGGAAGACCCCTCGCTGGCCCACCCCTTCACCTCGCCGCCCACAACACAAAGTCCTGCATCCGCCCCTGCACCCCCCCCCCACCACCCCTGTTGCAGAGCCACTCCGCCGCCACTGCTTAGGCTACGTTATAAGCTCATAAATAAGTTAATGTACTTACAAAACATAAACAGAAATTATGTCTTGTTTTGCAAACATGTTAATTTATTCTATAGATGTTCTACATCATCGAGTCCGCGGATTTACAGTACAACAAGTAAATAAGTCACTATATTTGCAAAGAAAAAACAGAAATTCTACCTTGTTTTGAAAACGCGTTAATTTATTTTCGAGGTCTTCTATACCAAAGGGTGTCAAGTTTCGCGGAAACTGGAAGATAAAAAAACCAAAACTTAAAAAAACCTCGATTTAAGCATTGTTTCGCTGATTTCAAAGGCTAGGCCTAGTTGTTTCACGGTCAGTACAAGCAAGATTTGTGTAGATTATGTAAACAATAATGTTGAAAGTTATCTGCATTGCGCAGAGAACGGTTTACGGCAGCAGTTTCCAAAATGAATAGAAGTTATCATATAGTTAGCATATGTACATAACTGCTTGGAATTTCAGCGATGTATGCGTTAGGTTTCAACGCATTTCTGTAATTCTTACCGTATTTCCCCTATTTATTTTTACTGTAGTTTTGTAGTTCCGTATTTTGCATGCTGTTTAAAGCTGAATTTTTATTCCAATTAACAAAAACGGAATTTACTGACTTGGAGGCTATATACATAGCTGATCGTCTGCATCAGATGTCAGTCAGTCAGTCAGTCAGTGAAGAGCCAGCGGTCGAGACATCCATCCCATTCCCCCATACTAAGCGTATGCTTATGAGCAATCTAGCCAATATATATATATATATATATAATATATAACGCCACCAACAACAACACCGCCACCGCGGCCACCACCACCACCGCCACGACCGCCACCACGACCA
>CM067360.1:95044391-95084226 GCA_034401795.1 Chaetoderma sp. LZ-2023a | reverse complement strand
GGGCATAGCTAAAAATGGAAAGGGCCATTGCAGAACACAGTCACTCATCATCATCATCATCATCATCATCATCATCATTGTCATCATCCCCATCATCGTCATCATCATCACCATCATCATCATCATCATCATCATCATCATCATCATCATCATCATCATCATCATCATCATCATCATCATCATCATCATCATCATCATCATCATCACCACCACCACCATCATCATCATCATCATCATCATTCAGAATGAAGGGATTTATTTCTAGCTATGTTCTGCCCATTTCTAGCTAAAGGCTATCCTTTTACGCGTGTTGGAATCGATTTCAAACTTTGAATCCTGAATTCCCAGAATCTAACTTTCAAGGTAACTAAATAAGTAAGTTGTTGAATATGTTGAAATTTCATTGAGTGTGCGCTGTTGTTGCCTACGGCAGCAATAGCCCCAGTCAAATTAATTTCAGAATATTCAACATACTCTGTGTTAAGTTATAAATTCATAAAAGATATGGACCTACAATTCGTACAATTTTCTGACTGACTTTCCGATTTTCGTGACGAAGATAACATATTTTGAATGTTACGTCAGCCATAATGTGACATTTTTTATTGAGACGTTAGATACTGGAGTGACAATTTGGATCACTCAAATAGCCTGCAAGAATATGCATTTTCAGTATTTCATCTGACAACTCGCAATCAAATACCTGAGTCATATTTCAGACCATCGATTCAATTGGTTCAAACACATGAATGCATGGGAAAAGATTATGGGCAAGAATTCAGGAGCACCAGTGCTTGATCTTAATTTTTAAGATATTGTCAGGGTAAGCAACACAGAACCGAAAGATCTGGTATTTGTTGCCTTTGCAATATTATACTTTTTTGCACCCTTCTTCTGGCGAAGACAGTCGAAACAGCATTTATATTGCTCTTGAGAAATTTCCATTTGCAGATGAAGAGAAAACTATTTTGGAAATTTACTACTGAAATGACTGGCATCGCTTGAATATTTCCCCTTCGATGGTCAAGCCGGTCAAAAACGGGCTCTGCAGTGGTTCTGAGGAATGCCAATTTGCAGCAAGACAGAAAACATCATTCGTACATTTCAGTGATAGGCCTAAATATACAAAAAGTCCTGCAAACAATTTTCTTTGGGATCTTACCCATTAACAGTTTTAATTGATATAAGTAGTGTTTTGGCCGCTACTACACAAGAAGGGTTAAAACGATTTGTTTGAAGTAACAATAAAGTTCACTTAAATTGTTTATATTGTATTGGATGCTTTTTCTTATCACATTCGTCACAGAGTATATAAGAAGTACAATTTATATAGTGTGTAATAAGTATATTTAAATGTGTGTACTCTGTCTGGGAGGATGTAACAATTATCATGTGATTTCCCTTCTTGTATTACTCTGACATACTCTCCATCCAGTCATGAGGGCAAAGGTATGCTGTTGATCTTGTCAGCTGTTGCTAGATCTAATCATCCATCTCTGACCGGGGATGAAGATATGTTAATGCGCATAACTTGAAGCGATGCTAATCTCGTCTCAAATGTTATACTGTACCGATAGATTATGGTTTATAGATTCCAGATCATTCATATCCTGTCACATTCCCGTTTCTGTATCACAATTATCTGCTTTGTAATATCGCTTAAATGTTGAACAGTGATCGCCGCCATTTTGTCTCCTCGAGCGATAGTGTGTGATGTCATGTAAGTGCCAATGCATTACATTCTTTATTATGTAATATTAATCTCGTTGAATATTTTGAAACTAATTTGACTGGAAGTTGTTGCTTCCTATGGCGGCAATAACTTCCAGTCAAATTAGTTTCAAAATATTCAACCACTTACCTGTATGATTGCTTTTATACCACACTGCCAAACTATAGCTGGCGCCTCTATGACTGAGCTATATTCCGAGACAGGCAAGCTAGGATTTTTCTGATTGGTTGAAAAGTAAATCATGACAGCCATCATAGGTCGTAGGAATGTAGCACCATTTAGCTACTAAAGCCTGAATATCTTTCTTTAGCGGCATGATGAAAAGCTTAACATTACCTGCATAGTTTATGAGTAGCATATTATATCACCTGAATAGCTATCAAGAGTTCAGATTAGTTATCCTTTAAAAGACGTCCTTCATTATTAGTACGTCTATTTCACGTGACATCAAATTAAGACAATGTAATATCTGAAATGTAATTAATTGTTCCCAATGGACCTTTAGAGTTATAGCTATGACCCACCCACCTGTAGCTAAGTTCCACCCACACGTCGCCGTGTTGGGATTGATCGATCCCCTAACGATCAATTCCTGAAAACTATACAGGTAATCTTTTGACTATTTTGTAACTAATTTGACATATTCAGTAACTTACCGCCCAGTCAAATCAGTTACACAATATTCAACTGACTATTTATTAAATAGTAAAGACATAAAATTCGTACAACAACGCAAAATCCGTCTTCAAATATATGTTCGTTACGTACGTATCTACCTCATCCATGATGTCATAATGACGTCATTCATTATGATGGCATTCTACACGTCACCTAGTTGATTATGACGTCATATGATGGATGGATAAATTGGAAAGGTCCTTAGTTTCCACGCTACATTAAATCTATCGAAAGCTGATAGGACCACCATTAGTCCAAAAGAACTCTTGGAGTTCTGTTACTAACAACTGCCACTCGTCAATCTTTTAGCAGGTTATAATGGAACACTTCTCATTATTTTCCGGACTAGGCAGATTCTAAGTCTTAGTCAAGCTGCGTTCATGATGTAAATAGTTTGCAACGGATACTGAAAACAAATAGGCCTATTCATATTACGTATATCGATTGCGACGTATATTGCTATTGAGAATGCCGTCTTAGTTTCTCTCTCTCTCTCTCTCTCTCTCTCTCTCTCTCTCTCTCCGTATAATAATGCAAATCGCGCTAATAGTTTGCATGCGTCTACGGCTAGTCTTCCAATGCATTTAATGGCCAGTGTCAATGTGAAATGCAGTCAGAATTTGAATATTTTCTTTGCCAAACTAAACTATGTCATCTCTTATGTATATTATAACATTTTTCGTCAGACAGCTTTGCTAGTTCAAAGAACTGAATGGTCCTTTCCATTTTCATCCATGCCCCGCCCATCTCTAAATGGGTCAATTTCAGGAAAATGTACCAAAAGTGTGGTTCAGAAATGTCAAATTTCAAACCGTTTTGCTATATAATCATATGAATTTTTATTCATTTGACTTGGTTGAAGAGGATGATTTTATATCTTGTCATGCTTAATCTTAATCCATTTCCTGAAAAATATGTCCTCATTACTCACATTGCCATCGATTTGGTCAAGACCACCACACGGTATCAGGGGGTGATTTTTTAAATCAAAACTAACATACAGATCCGATGTATGTGATGCAAGATGGTCACGGATATATATACGCCAATTAAAGAATAATATATTGACTCGTTAGCTGTAAGGGTAAATTGTATGAATCCAAATGAAAAATGTGATGGTCTTGACGTATGTGACGATTTTGAGAAAATGTTATGGTCTTCACCTGAAGAAACATAAAAATGCAAATTTCCCTGATATTGTGCAAAGGAAAGACTATTGATAACGCAATATATTTTAGTAGAACACATAAAACCATAAGGCATCTCTGATGTAAAGAAATGTGCACATTTCCATGACTTAAAAATACAGAATGTGATGGTCCTGACTGTCATGGTCTTGCCAATATGAGGTGTTTGTCAATGCTTTCATTTTGTTTTTCTCAGTGGATGCAATGATGATATGTTTATCAAAATAGACTGTCATTACATCTAAATAATATACTTTTCAAAGTAACATGATTCAGATATCAAATTTCGCTTATATAGTTACACGGTAATGTTTTGCCCGTTTTTGCAAGATAATGTTAAAGGAGAGCTATAACAGGGGTGATAACTCTTTTGGGTTGATTGTCACACATATTAAAGAATGGCTATATTTATGTTTTGTGACGGTCTTGACAAAAAGGTTCCTTCATGGGTTTTTGAAAATGTTTCTATCTACTACAAATTTTACGATGGAAGGAAATCTTACAGCCTCTGTTTGGCCATTCCCACATACATGGCACTGTGGTATTATTGTTTACTAGAGATGCTGATTATATAAGTTATATCATCTACACATTTTTATGTTTTAGTTTCTTACATGGCATTTTCGAGGGGGTGACATGATTCACGAGTGATACTCACATTCTAATTAAGCACCCACATTGGTTTTATATATGTATCTAATCACAATTATAGTTGCCACTACTGAAAATTTCTTAATAATAAACAAATTCGTTGGTATGACACAAATATACACCTGTGCAAAAGTTAAGCACCACCCTATTTTTACGCACATGCGAGGGTATATTCATGTGATATGAAGAAAGCAATAGAATAAACATGTATGTACCCATCCATCTTAGTGCAAGAGGTAATAATGCAACTAGAGGAATGCTGATTATGATGGTGGGGAAACACTGTATGTTTTTGTTTGAACTTGAAAACGAGGCCTGAATATGGTTACGTTGACACAACTGACAACTATTTCCCTACAGTTGACACACGTGCCTAGATTGTCATTAATGGTGTCTGAAAACGAAGTTTAACATCTGTGCACGAGTTTGAGACTGTCATTATTAATACCGGGTATATCCACCTTGTGCCTGGATGACGGCCTGGACACGACGTCTTATGCTGGTCACCAACCGACTGATACGCCATTGTGGTATTCGTTGCTATTCAAGATGGAGTGCGTCTGTTAATTCCTGTAGGTTCTGCACAGGAGGATCCCTCCTTCTCACCATGTTTCCCAGAATGTCCCAGATATGCTCAATAGGGTTCATGTCAGGGCTCCTTGCTGGCCATGGTAGGGTTTCGATGGCATTCTGGCGGAGGTATTCATGCACAGCTCTAGCACGATGTGGTCGGGCGTTGTCATCCATGAATATAGGGTGGGTTCCAGGTGCATGATTTACAAAATGAGGGACCACAACTCTATCCAGTATGGAATCTTGATATCTTTGTCCATTTAGTGTTCCAGGTACAGTCAACAGATCCAGCTTACAATCAAATGAGATGCACCCCCATATCATAACGGAACCTCCACCAAATGGAACTTCTTCCATGATGTTACGTTGGTCGTACGCCGTGCGTCTGGACCTCCATACACGAGTTCGACCATCTGTGGCATGAAGCAGGAACAGTTATGGTTCAACCATATGAAAGCTTGGGAGAGTTTATGGATAAGAATCCAAGAGCACCGATACTTGATCTCAAGTTTGAAGATATTGTCAGGGTAAGCAGCATATTTACCACAATCATAATCAGAAACTGACAATATGGTATTTGTTGTCATTACAATATTATAATTTTCGCCTCTTGAGTCAATTTAATGGTATAATTATGAAGCCAGTTAAAACGACCTCAGTGGTCCTGAGAAATGTGAATTTGCAGTTAAAGAGATTATTTTAGAAATTTTACCACTGGAAGGACTGGCATGGCTAGTCATTCCAGTGGTAAATTTTAAGACTAGTTTCTCTTTGTTTGCAAATCAACATTGCAAATTAGTAAAAACTTGTATTCGCTTGACCATTACACCTTTGATTGTAAAGCCTGTCACAAACTCGCTCTGTAGTGGTATTTAAGAATGTCAATTTGCAGGAAACCAAAAAGCAATTTTTGTTAATTTCACTGATAGGCCTAAATTTACATTAAAAAAATAGTCTTCTCTTGGCCTGCAAATATTAAAAGTTTCCTTGATAGATATTGACTAATTAAAGATTAAATGAAATAAGTACTATTGTGGGTGCTTTGAGCCACTGTTCACACACGATACATTAAAATGATTGAGTGAAGTAGCAATAAAGTTCGCTTAAATTATCTATATGGGATTGAATATATTTCTTATCACATTCGTCAGAATGAAGACAAGATTTCATATAATTCATAACATACATAGAATAAATGCAATTTCGATAGTGTAAAATCAGTATATTTAAATGTACATATGCCATACGTAAGGATGTAGCAATCACTACATGATTTCCCCTCTTGTATTACTCTGACACAGTCTCCATCAAATCACGAGGTTAGACTATGCTGTTCAGCTTTTTAGCTGTTGCCAGATCTGCCTATTATTGGTCGTGAGTGGGTGGGCGGTGGCTGAAGTTATGTGAACGAACATCAATCGTCAAAAGATGTCCTTCATAATTAATATATCATGTTGCATAAAATTAAGCCAATGCAGTGCCTGAAAAGTACATAATCGCTACCAATTAGTTTCCAACCTACATTAAAGCCCACCGTTAGACATTTCAGAGTTCTGGTGTTAACAGTTGCCATTACACAATTATTTAGTTGGTTGAAACGTCAAAACTCCTTTATATACCGGACTTAGTTAGTTAGTCGACCTGGGTTCTTTTAATACTGGGGGCAAGTGGGTCTACGCAGAGCAATCTGTTTAATCTCATTAATATTTCAGATGATGGACCTAGCTAATTCTGACGAAAAATAGTGTAGTATATATAATAGAAAACGTTGTTTATCTTAGCAAAAGAAATATCCATTTAGTTTGGTATATAAGGGGAATTTGGACACATCAACTCACTGACTGGCAGTTGCTAGCCTCAGAACTTGTAGATTTTCTTAGTCTAAGGTTGCAATATTATCGATTTGCGACAGCTTTAAGTGGATATCCTAGTTAAATCTATATAAAAAATGTACATCCATTTTTTAGAAATTAGATTTTTATTATGTTAGTCAAACGGTCAAGCTAAATCGAAACATTCTAAATTGTAACATTCTAACTAATTTATGACATGTTACATATGTAACTAAATGTAATTACTTATTTAATCTACAAAGCTAATCATCATTAACGTCATTGTCTGTAGCAGAAATATCGAAATTATCATTTGCATCTGTAATTTTACATTGCGATTCTTGCCCCTAAATGAGAGTATTGAGCACCACTGGAAGTGCAAGATGTTTATATCAAACTGGCACAATTTGCCATTGCATATATGTTAAATAAGTCGACATGGTTAAGCCACAAGCCCATATGTTGGTCAATATAGGGTCACATACAAATGCACATTATGAATACGATACCTCGCACACCGACAATGAGGCTGATCTGCCCTAAAACCAGTTTCTAAGCAAGTTAACCAAGAAATGGATACAGGTCCTATAGTAGAGCACTTTGCTACGGCAACTATGCTCCCCATAATATTAATGTGGGTAACTGTCCATAGATAATCTAAGGTTTTGTATGTAGCTATTATAGCTCTGTGACGCTGACAAATCATATGAAAAACTTGATCCAATTCGGATCTTGATCCATTTCTGGTTCAACATTTGGTATCAGCATTTTAAAAGGTTCACCACTTATGAGGACGAATGATCGTTCCCAAGGCACATTGAAATCTACAATGGCATCTTATTTTGATTTCAGGACCCTAAAACAGCTATCACGGAGATGGCGAATTTCATGGAGGTGACGGTAAGTGAGAGTTTCCTCCAGGATTTACTGATTGCCTGCAAGTTTGAGAACATGAAAGATGCACCTGTTTCTGATGTGATGAGAAAGACCAGGGCATTGGACCCAGGAAAATTCACCTGTTATAAACAAGGTAATATTGATTTTGAAACGGCAATGGTTTGTGTCCAAATGATCATGGCTGGCAATGATACAACATGACACCCGTCAGCTGTTGTGTTGGCTTTTGGTGGATACAAATGGTGGGGTAGGGTGATTCAATCTGGTTCGACCCGCATTCTTTGCTACAGAGCGCCCTCTTTTCATTCTAAAATTGAGTAAAATGTATGCCAATATGTCCCTAGGACTATAGCACCGACACGCAAATGTTTAAATCGTTTCATGTCGGAAAACATCCATAGACCTTGCTTGCTCTGATTGGATCTGCCCTCTCCACATTCATGGGTACGACCCTCGTAGATGATCATATTGTGACAGAGAGGAGGAACATCTTTCAGCCCAGTGATCCATTTTGTGATCTAATTTTCGGTTGGTTATTTGTTCTTCAACCCCACTTCCCATAATTCCTTGTGCCTACTACTGCTTAACCTAAAGGTAATGTTGCAACAAGTTTACATAAATATTTGCAATTATCGTGGACAATCTATGAAATTCTAAAAAAACTTTCAGTAATTTAATAAGATTTCAGTTTTAAAAGCATGTACTTATATACAGGTAGGTGCTCATCTGAACGCTGTAGCCACTCAGAATGCAGGTGAACAAACATAATTGTCTAGAGTAAAACGTCAGGCATTTTCTACTCTACTATTAGCAGAGAATCTGTGTATGGTCAAGCTAAATATGAAAAATGTTCTATCTTTTCTGGTATTTTCCAAGATGATAAACATAGTTTATATGTATTTCTTAATCCCATAAAGTAAAAACCTGACAAGAGGGGTAATATCTAATGGTGATTTACATAAATATTGGATGAAAGTTAAACAGAACAGCGCCCCTTGTTTGGGGTGCTTAATAACATCTGAAATAGTTCTCAATGCAATTTTGCACTGCATCTCTTAGCAATTGTTCCTTTTCCATTGAAGTATTTTGTCCTTGGTAACTGAGCAATAGCAGTGTATCTACACCATAATTTTGATACAGAATGTTGGATTCATTTTTAATTAACCTAAAACTATAAAAAAGACTGTTGTTACAACATAACTGTGAGAAGAATAATCAACCATTTTATTGTTTGTTGGTTCATTTCGATCATATGCACTCTCCATGATACAAACCGTGGTATAAATTGGCTACCAGTGGGCTATGGAATGAGACAACAGACGCAATTTTTGCAAGGAAATATGGATTGTTGTGATATATTTAAAGAAAACATCATTCTGAGGAACAGCAGACGTGCATTTTGGGAGCATCAATGGAAAGCGTGACCTGAAATAGAATCATTTTTGTTTTAGCTTGATGAGGAGTTTTAAAATATTGAAACATACCAACTTGTGTATTGATGTGCTACGTTATCACAACAGTATTAGGCAAATTGTATACATGGGGCGCATACAATTTCATCATGCGTGTCGCATTCAAGCTATAAAGAAAATAAGAAAAAACCTTGATTTTCATGCCATCACCCATATGCAATTTAAGTTATTAAATAACCTTCACCATAGTTCAAAGTATGTGTTGTTAACATCTATCTGGTGAGGTCTATATTATTTAACATAAAATTTGGGATCTATATTTATATCTCAATATGCAAACAATCAATCGATTTGACCGATATTTGTAGGTCAGGCTGAGCTTGCCAACTATGCCTGGTTATGTGTTGACTGGAATGATTGTCCAGAATTGTATGTACATATTTGCTGTGTTATCGATGTTATAATCTTACTGTAGAGATTTATTGTCCACACAAAATTGTATCGGCAGTATTGATTCTGCTGTGTGCACAAACAGTTGCAATTAAATATATTTAATCGTCTGCTAGGTTTGCGATTTCAATTTTCTATTTATTCATCATGAATTTCATAATTTGGCTAAGCATCGGATTTATATCTGGTTAGACAAAATTGGGGTTTCTTGTGCATGCATAACCAATTGTAAGAGTAAATTGAATGTTTGAATTGAAAACTGTCATTGAACAATACGGGATAAACAATTAAGCCATATTTTGTGGTTGGGTATTACATCATTGATCCGTCTACGAGAGAGCATGCGCTTAACCCTTTAGGCCTCAAATCTACAACTGTGTTTGATTTTCACATAGTAAACCCTTGGTCTGCAGATGGACATTTCTCAAGACGACGGTAGATATCGTTTTGGCAAGCTGTAGTGTGACAGGGTATGCAATATATTCAGACTAGCAACACGGATAACTGAGTAGCTGCTGGTATACCATCAGTGCTCTGTACAGAGAACACCCACAACCAATTGTGGGTTCCAGACCTCAATTCTAGACGCGAAAGTGACGAATTCTTCTCCATATCGAGTTCTCGGGGGGGGGGGGGGGGGTGGAAGGTAATATTTGACTGCCAAAGATGACAGTTTCTGGTATATGCTACGTCACCTTCAGACAAACGGCTGCTCAGGACAACATCACTTCTATTATTAAAATCAGCCTGATGCTAACAGTCTCCCAGCACACCTCGCACAGATTAGTTTTTTTATTTAATTAACTATGAGGATATGAAGCTTTAAAAATATGTTCACATAAACCTAATTACAAAGTGACATGAGTGCCGTCAATTATATTAACACTCGTTGAACACTAAATGCTCTATCTATAAGCAACTTAACTTAGTTGCTATGCACTCTACTGGATCAACTGATCTTTGCTTTTACTCAATAAAATATTTTCACAAATTTCCGAGGCACCTTCAATTTTTTAAGGTGATTCGAGTTATCTAAGAGATGCGTTCTAGTGACCATGACGTGAAGAAGTGATAATTCTTGCCTAAACCGCTCATTGTATTCAACTCATATGTGCACGCCAGTGAACTGTAACGTCACCTGACCATTCGCCGCATTTGTTGATTAGAAATAACCACATTGATTACCATTTATAGACAGATTCTTTATCGCATACTAGTGAGGTACCATTTCATCACCGTACATGGAGAGACCCGCCCCCACCCCCCACCCCCACCGGCACCATATATTAATTAGATTCATTATATATAAGCCACGACGTCTATGACCGGAGCATGTGTATATATCTACATATGCAAACAATCAATCGATATGAGCGATATGTGTAGGTCAACTTTGCCTGGTTACTATCATGTTGACTGGAATGATTGTCCAAAATTGTATGTACATATTTACTGTTATCGATGTTATAATCAACTGTCTATGACCACCGATTGTATATCTTGTGTCTGTTTGTCGTAAGCGGTAACATCCATGCTAAATGTTAGAATAACATGGGCATAGCTAGTTCCAAATTAATTCACACATTTAGGTGGTACACAGTAGTACAGCAGTCTGTAGTACAGCAGTTACGCTTTAACACGGTACAAGTGATAATCGTCCAGGTCTTAGTCTTAAGACGCACTACTCATCACAACACAGCAGCCAAAATGGAAGCTAACTGCTAGGGAAGGAGCATATCTGAAAGCAACATCAAACCAAAACAAGGGAATAAAAACCATGATGTTGTGTCGGCATACCAATTTTTTACATGCTGTTGGCTGGTGAATAAACCGTTTTCAAAGAAGACTGCAGATCAATGATGGAAATAAAGGAGCAACATGTATTGCACAGTTTTAACCAGGAAACGCAAGATCATATTAAACCTTTAAAAATATAGGTGTTTATTAAATGTTCATTTGATGGTCAAGGGTAGACTATTTCTTTTAATTTTATCACTAGAATGACTATTTCCGGGACTAATCAAGGCGTGCCTGTGATAAATTTCTAAAAATAGTCTCGTCTTGGCCTCCAAATGGGCATTCCTGAAGACCACTGCAGAGGCCAATTTTTGTTGGCCTCGACATGGAAGGGTTAATAAGAACACTATCATGGACATACGATAAGGAGTAGTCAATTAGCGAGCAAGAAAGAATTCCCCTGAACGAATGATCAATGCTGGAAGGAGGCCAATGTAATACTAACCTTGAATACACGAAACAAAAATGTTACCACCCAGTTTGACAAGTTGCATATACAATACAACGATGCACATTATCAACCATCAGTTAGAGTGGGGAAAGGATTTAACCGCTGTCCCCCATCCTAAGAAAGCAAAGGCCAACGAAAGGAGGTCACGAGACAGAACCATGGCACAGTACAATTAATTACCTTGCTAAGTTTGAATTTGTTTCTGTCTCTCTATCTACCTTTGTCTATGCCTTTGGTTTAGATCTATTGCCTCTACATATTGTTTTATATATCATGGTATGTTCACCCTGTAGAAGGATCCAATCTGTCACTCAAGTACCTGAAGTCGTAATCAATTTACGTCACTTGTTAGTTGATGATGCAATCAAATGGCATAGATTCGACAGGAAAGGGATAATGATCCAACAGCGACGAACTTAAGTAAATTTACAATTTTCCAAATATTCTGTTCATTACTTTGAAGAATATTTGACTGGGAGCTGTTGGAAGCAAAAATTGCTCCCAGTCACATTACTATTATTAGTTTGATATTATTCAGTTGGTTAACTATGAAATTACAATTATAATTGTTAAAATATATGCAAGCGATCGGGAACCCCGGGACGGGAATGGCTACAAATGTATGGAGGGATCCATTTCTAGATATGCCCTGCCCACTTCTAACTAAGTTCCACCCATGTTTTGCGTGTGTCTGGATCGATTTCTATACTTGAATCCTGAATTCCCAGAATCCTAATTGCAAGGTACTATACAGGCAACCTTTTGAATATTTTGAAACTAATTGGATAGGTGTTGTTGTTGCCTAGGGGAGTAACAGATGGGCGGCTCATTGTGCTCCTTAACAGCATATGGAAGATTCTATCCAATGTTACTCTATGCTGCGTCCAAGACAAAATCGAGGACTTCACCGGATCATGCCAAAGTGGCCTTAAACGTGGATGGAACTGTGCAAATAATGTATGGGCTCAACGCATTCATGTGTCAGTAGGCATGTCGAAACACTGGAACGTCCACAAAATGGCCAATGACGACCTAACGAGCCTTCGATACTTAAATAAACTCTCAAAAATCCTAGATGTACTCTGCCAGGCCAGTTGCAATGAAGATGAGCTACGATAAGTGAGACTTTTGCTTGATGACACCAAGCTAAGAGTATGAGTCAAGTCAGTGCAGTGTAGCGCGAATTGCTCTGTCAGGTACAGACTGCCCCGGATTACCCAGGTAGGAAACGACCCGATCTGAGATGCTCCAGCCACATCCCCATTGGTATATAGGCCTGTGCGTGTGCGTCATTAGAGATAGCTCACGCACGCTGCGTGCATTAAGCGTACGGGGGTGAGCTTTCCTTATAAATATATACTTGCCCGTGTTATCTATTTTCTTAATACGGTCCCAATACCTTACGTCTTGGTATCGATCAAGACCATTATTCATTGAGAAAAACGAATCTGTTCACAGAACTGAAATCGGTTCAGGGACCACTGAGATATCAGTATATTAAAATTAGCGATACAAATGTTTGCAAGTTGAACTAAATTCAAAAGGCCTCCCAAAACCTCAACCAAAGGGGGCCTATACGAGTACGAGTGCGGTTTCGGCCACTCTCAAAATGTAGTACGCGTGTTCTGTCTGATATCTCGCTTGAACTGCCGAACCACGTGACATTAGTGGAGACTAAAATGAAGCACGCTTCTAGGTGCAAAATATGTTAACGTTTTCGTCACTGCCAGGAAACATTGCCCTCCATGCTGTCAGTGAGCTAGACAGCATGGACCGTCTTGTGCCGTAAATCCATCACCAGCCTCTCAAACAATGGAGGCAACTTTCATTGGTACCAGTTATGGGTACGTCCACAGAACTGCAAATTAGACTGTTCTATTATGTTATAGGTATCTATGACTTTGATGCGCCCATGTAGCCTAATATATCACTATTACTGGAAATATCGCCCACAGACGCCGACACACACACTTGAATTGTAACCACAGTTGTTTTTGTCGCCCACAGACGCCCACACGCGTTGATGACTAACAGGCGCTTCGCCCATAGATGTCTACTTGCGCTGATAACTAACAGGCGCCCACACCAACTTCGCCAACAGATTCATGAGTGCGCTGATGACCAGCAGGCGACAAATAAACAGTTGTGTTATAAGAACGGACTTGCGCTGATGACTAATAGGCACTAATTGGCACTAATAGGCACTTATCTTTAATATAGTATAGTTATTTAATTTTCATATGATTACAAGTAGGCGCCGTAGGTCAGTCTGACCTTATTACATTGTTTCATGTAATCGATACGACGAGCGCCGTTTAGTATTCTCACTGTCTATTTTCATTATTGCTACTTTTTCTAGTTATGTTAAATAGTTACATATTTTCACTAAAAATGCGCACACGGCTAAACTAATACTAAATAGTAGCTATTTAGCTTAAAACCTTCTAATATACGACAACATAATTTCACTAGAGTCGTCTCCCATGGTCACGCGGCCTGGGATACCACGACTAATCATAACTAGTGCTAAGCTCAGGTATTTTGTTACGATAGAGTAGTTAGCGACGACTGCTCAAATGCTGTTTTATTGTAAAACCTCTCATGACGGTGCTGCCATGTTACACAAGTGCGCCGAATTTACGTAATAGGCCATCAACTTAAGGCCTCCTAAATTACCTTTTTGGAGCAGCTGTCTCTTCTACGACGTCTGGCCATCTGGCCCACTCAATTGTCTGGTAGTCCCCTCTACCGGTTTGGTTAGCACCGACCCAGGAAATTGCAGAGGTTTCCTGACGATGGGAATCAAAACGGCGATGTGTCACAAACACGCCCCCTGTACCCGCTGTGGTACCTATTAGCTAGTCTTTCAGCCATAAGTAGTATTCACTGCGCAAACATAATTATAGTAGGCACGTCCTAGCAGTGGACCTCATGGGAAAATTTACATAACCCTAAATGCAGCTAAACGTTAGCTCCAGGGAGCGAATCTCATATGGTTCGCTCGCGTCATGCTTGGTGACGACTGAGAACACGGTTTGCTGACTAATTCAAATGGTCACTGGGAGACTCCCAATATATGCTCTCCACGCCTTCCAGGAAGGTCGCCAATATCTGCTAACCGCTTCCTCAGCCGTCGCCGTAACTAGACATATTGCTTTCTAATGTTTTTGTGTGTTATCTGTCCATGTTCTGTTATATGTGGTTGTGCTGACACGTGGAAAGGGTTGCTGCTTTTCGGCTTTCCTAGGCACGTCGCCGGGATACATATTTGCTCGCCGTCGGTCTTAGGCGAGATGCTCCATGGTGGTACCCGAAATGGGCGTCGAGCATCAACACCAGGAAGGCTGTCTTGTTAACGTTAAATAGGTATAGGCCAATTGCATCTTAAACATATCTGTGTTTGAACCTAAAACTTAACTGATAGCTTTTCTCCTCAAGAAGGCCTGCCAAAATAACGCGGTAACGACTAAAACAGTAATTAAGCTTAAGAGGTGACAAGGTTGGGTTCTGTTGACGCCGACACTCCGCCTCCACGTAACACAGCACGCACCCCTTTAAACCTATACAGCACACAAGGTTAATATAATATATACTGAGCCAAAAATGTTTAGCAACAGTGAAGTTTGGTTTGTTGTGTTAAAACTATGCGTCCATTTATAACCAAATTTGCAGGCATGTTTCGTCAATGTAATGTCTCGCTGATCATGAAGAAATGCAAATCATTTCTTGCCTTTCTCGGCCGCACGCTTACCGCATGTGAAAATGCATTTTTCATGCACTGGCCCACATTGGCGGGTAGCGAAGGCAAAAATTCACCATATTGCAAAAGCAGATAACGAACGTTAACAGAAAACGCTTAAAAGTTTACCCTACCGAACATGGGCCACCGCCCAGGTCTACCCGAAAATCAGCGCCATGAAGCAATGGGAAGACTCGCTGCTGGGCAGAGCGTTCGCGCTGTTGCTCGACATTTTAATGTTCACGCCTCAACCATTTCCCGTCTCCGCCAACGTGAGCAGGAAACTGGACATGTTAATGACCGACCACGATCTGGCAGACGGAGAGCAACAACACCACGAGAAGACCGCTACTTAGTGACGTCATCCCGACGTCACAGGTTTGAGACTGCGCCGCGGCTGTCCCGTAATTTGCACACCGCTACCGGCACTACAGTGCATGCACAAACTGTGCGAAACAGACTCCATGATGCTGGACTGCATGCCCGTCGTCCACTTGTTGCTGTTCCACTTACAGAGCATCACATCGAGAATCGGTTTGCATGGGCAAGAACTCATCAGCGATGGCGTGCTCAACAATGGAGCCACGTTTTGTTCAGTGATGAGTCGAGGTTTTGTGTGGATGTGGCGGATGGTAGGAAACGGGTTTGGCGACGTTTATGAGAACGGTATGATGCAGCCAACATCATTTAGCACGACAGATTCGGTGGCGGCAGTTTCATGGTGTGGGCTGGAATCCATGAAAATGGCAAAACAGATCTTAGTGTGATTTGCGGAAATTTAACGGCTCAACGTTACTGTGAAGAAGTTGTCACCCCTGTTGTCATCCCTTTTATGCAGCATCATGCAGACTTTATGTTCCAGCAAGACAACGCCCATCCTCATTCAGCTAGGGTCACCAGTGATTTCCTTGAGGCTAACAACGTTCCGGTGTTGGACTGGCCAGCCCGATCACCGGACCTGTCTCCTATCGATCACGTGTGGGACATTCTTGGCCGTATGGTGCGTGAGAACCATCCACATCTTCACAACGTGCGGGAGCTGGAAGCTGCACTGCTCCAGGAATGGGATGCGATTCCTCTTCGTGACATCAGGTGCTTAATTCGAAGCATGAGAAAGCGATGTACGGCGGTGGTTAATGCGTGCGGAGGTCACAACCGGTATTGACAGCTCAGTGTCATTATTTAAAGTGGACCCTTCCGTTGAATGATGCCGTGTTAAAGGCACGATGCTAGCATTACAGTAACAAGAGACTGTTGTTCAAATTGGAAAATGACCTATTAATTAAATAATATATTTGAATCAATTTATTGTTTCTGTTAAATAACATTTATACAGTAATATTCTCAGTGTTGCTAAACTGTTTTGGTTCAGCATACATTATGCATTCGTCTGAAGTGGGGCGGGGGGGGGGGTATAGCTTAAAAAATTGAGAACCGCTTTATGAATAAATCCAAAAACAGAGTTCACACACAAATTGACGATTCAATTCGTGGCAGCGAACCATGGTGGAAACTAAAATCCTGGTCTCACTGCTCTGCAGTACCTCAGACATTGCTGCACCCTATGTATCTTTGATGTAGTATAGCTGTAGCAACTGGGTAGCTCCAAATGTAGCAGTAGACGAACTTGACACGTGGCACTGCAAACATATTCACACCATCGCTGGTAACCAATGGCCAGACAGCTCAGCAAAGATGGGCCATGTTTAGCCATGTGCTAAGGATGCTTGAAGACACACCACCACAGATAAGCTTGGAATTCGCTCTACTGGAGGCCACCGAATATAAAGCCAGGAGAGAACGTAATTGCTTAACTGTGTTAAGCGTGTTGCAAGGTGACCTCAAGAAAGCAGGACTCGGTGCGCTCAGATCAAGAATGGGCTTGATGAAGCTAAAGGACAAGACACAATGGTCAACATCGAAGACGGACTGATTGCAGCTGAAGGGCGTTTCTGCTATTATAGTCACCAAATACAGTAATCATAAACACATACATACCGCTTGATGACATCTAAGACACTGGACAAGGGCATGGTTAGAAAAGTAAAGCATTTAAAGTCAAATTGCTCAGAACCATAAACACCTGACTATTACAATAGTGTTTAGTCCAGCATTGAGGGCTTGTTGATTTATTCCTTCCTTCTTCTCATTACTCGCTTGTTCATTAATTAGTCATTTTCCAATTATATCTATGACAATTCAAACATTCTCTCATGTAACAATTTGATCTGTACGTCTATGCTTGCCTTCCTGCCTGCCCGACTGCCTGTCCGCCCATCCCCAACTCAGATATTCACCCATCTGCCCACCTGCCTGGCCGTCAGCTTGCCCACTCCACCCGCCCACCAGCACTCCCGCCACCCTCCAGCCTGCCTGCTCGTTCGCTTGCCTGCACACCCGCCAGCCTGCTCGAATTCTCATCCACCTGCTTGTCCATCCGCGCATCCATTTATTTATTTATTTTATGTGTTTGTTTGTTTGTTTGTTTGTTTATTTGTTTATTTATTTATTTATTTATTTATTTATTTATTTATTTATTTATTTATTTATTTATTAGGAAAGATTGGAGACTGGGTGAACACTTTTTCAGTGGCTCAGAATGAACTGTTTGACACGGCTTACAGAAAGCAGATGAAGGACTCAAAGGTTAAGGTTATCTACCATTAAAGATAGCAGTCAAATGTGTGGTGCAATACATGGATTAATTAAATCTCATGCACAGTCCATACATTCCAGCGTTCTTTTACTTTGTGCCCATTTTAATTGTGCTCACTTCTTGCCATCTGACCATTGTTTTCCATATATAGTTATGGTTTAGCGCCAGCATACTCGCCAATGAGAGTGTTCACATAACTAATGCTTGATATTATCTTTTATATATAATTATCAGTAGTAAAGGGACCCGCTGTGTGCTATTGTTCTCCTGTCAAAAATGATTGATGGGTATAGGTCACGAGGTCAAGTGCAATAGTTGGAGAACAATAGCGCATGATTGTTGGGTACACGACGTCAAGTGCAATTCACTATCGTTCTAAATGAGCTGGTGGACGCTATTGTTCATGCAGGTGGTCCCTATTGTTCTAAATGTCCGGCTATACGTTATTGTTTAAATGACATGTTAATGCATAGATTAATGTGTTTTGACATTCATGTATTGGTCGTGTTCTTGCTGATCGTGTTTAACATATTAATTAGGTGGGCGACGGCCCCCAACCCCCACCCGACAACACCCCCCCCCTCACCCCGTGGTTAAAAAGATATTTTGAAACTGCCCCAGTCATTTAATTTCCAAAAAAATCAGAGCGAAGTACATCGTTACATGGGTAATATATAGGCAAACTAAGGGATGTTGTATGTATAATATTATATATATATATATATATAATAATAATAATAATAATAATAATAATAATAATAATAATCGTGTATCTATTGTATTTAAGGAGGGGTCTTTAAAGTGGCAGTCATTTAATTATCAAATTTTCAAAAAAACTGTTGCGTCCGCAATTTTATACAGGCAGCTGCACATTTATACATGCAGGAACATGTGTATGTACAGGCCCAGACACACATGCACACCAAAATGCATGCATACATATGCGGCCGCATGCCACATGTTGCGGATTTGGGGGCGCATGCTGCAGATTTGTGGCCGCATATTGCAGATTTGCGGCCGCATGTTGCAGATTTGCGGCCGCATGTTGCAGATTTGCGGCGGGGGTGGGTGGCATCTCCCAGTCATTTAATTTTCAAAAAAATCAGAGCGAAGTGCAGCATTACATGGGTAAGATATAGGTAAACTAAGCGATGTTGTATGTTCAATATTATATAGATTATAATCGTGTATCTATCATATTTAAAGGGTGGTCTTTAAAGTGGTATTTAATTATTAAATTTTCAAAAAATGTTGTGGCTGCAATTTTATACAGGTGGCTGCACATTTATACATGCGGCAACATGTGTATGTACATGCCCGGCAACAGTAATTTTTCCTAGTTTTATTACCCTTTTTTGGAAACCACGCTGCTGATCGCTGTTGAATGCTTTTCATAAAATATGTCTTTCATATCACAGACTATAAAATACATTAATTATACTGCATGAGAGTGTGCAGCTTACCACGATGGAGTCGAGTGTTAGCACTTGATTATTTGAGTGCACTCGCATACATAAAACACATTCTGGTGAACAAATAACATGAGATTAATATTTGGCAAGATATTACAATGTCCTTGCTGGGAGCAAATTTTTTTTTTAAATCGATGATAATAATGCGTGAACCTGCTCACGTGCTATTGTTGTTTACCACTAAAGATTAACACATTTTTAATTAACGGTGTTCATACATTAACAGTAGTAAGTGCATTGTGGGGAGTTGGTTGGAGACTGAATGCCTTATCATTCATGATGTTACATTTAAACAATTAAGAGCCACATTACGAGTATAGTAGCATAATCATAGATGGTCGTTTACTTCAAGTCAAATATAAATATATGCTTTTAGGCTACACAGCAGTGATACGTTATAACCATATTTTTTACTATATAATTCAGTCAAACGTGCCCTAAGCAACCACCTCATGTTACACCATTACATGGGCACTATAGATTTTCTGAACCCTTTAACCTTTTAACCCTCGAATTTCTTTAAGAGAATTTATATTTTCTCATAGAAAATGTCCATTTGCAGACCCAGAGAAGATTAATGTAGCTCAATTATCAGGTCCTGAATCTGTCTATAGTAAATCAAGATTATATTACATGCTAACTCCATTCCAGAAATGCTTAATCTCATTACAAGCTTGGTCAACAACTACTCAGGACTTGTAACCCAGTTCTGTGTATGAAGCAAGTTCGTGTGTCAACTTGTCCAGATAATGAGCAAGTCCAAATAATCAACCATCTGGATAGTCATCCAGCCTGAAGCTCTTTAACTCACCGTCCGTCTAACAAGGAAACCTGGTTTCTGGTTAGGATTCAGATACCACAGTCCAGATACATTGTCTATTGGCTACAGTATAATGGACCTTTCCAATTTTAGCTATGCCCCACCCATCCCTAGATAAGCCCCACCTACGCCTGTGTTGGAATCGGTCGATCCCTGAATTCGCTGACTATCAATTTCCAAAAACCTATACAGGTAAGCTGTTGAATATTTTCAAACTAATTTGACTGGGTGCTGTTGACTAAATCGAATCTTTCATAACATAAATGATTATAACATCAGCCAACACATAACGTAGTTGATTATGACCTCATGTGATTGACTTAGAAATTGGTCATGTTCTCAAGAATCCAAGACCATATGTTAACTCTTTCAACATTTCAAGCCTTTACTTTTACGCTGAATTACATTTACAACTAGTCAACTAGAATTCACTGGAGGGAAATACTGACTCCAGCCTTTGCGCTCTGTCTTGACAATGCACTTACTGACCCCATGTGACGTACATCGTGGATGCGTTGACCTCAAACTCACAGCTCTGATAAATTCTTGCAACCTGATGACGTGTGCTAAATCTGGTGATTCTACCTTCTTGCATTCCAGAATTATGACCAAACATATGTATTTCAGTATGCAGATTGTGACCCCGTCACCTAGATATTGGATGAGTTGTTCTGAAACTCATATAACTTCTAGCCACCTATAATCTCAATGAACGTGCCAAATTTAATGGGATTGATCGATCTTGGCTTTCAGATTATCATAGATTTCCATAGATATCTTCCCCAGAACTAGTGCAAGAACAATCTACATTTTCAAATTAACTTAAACTTTAATGGAACTGTCATCCAGAAACCAATTTTTAAGATGGATTCCAGTGGCTGGTGGCCATCTTGGATTTCGGATCGTCGTCTATTTCAATATCATTCCTATGCAGACCTATTCCAAACACCATATGATTCAAAGTAATTCGATAAGGGTAGTTTTAGTGTCCTATGTTTATAAAATCTTTATCTTTCTTGGCTCACTCAATTGACATGTTCTCGACCCTAAAAGTTGCTACGCAAATGTCAAAGCAGCTGAGCTGGGTAGTATGGTCGAAGCATGGCAACCACATGCCTTGAATAATTAACACCTTAATGGTTAAGAAAATCTAAAAATTTCTTCAGAGAAATTAGAATATCCATTTGCACATCAAGAAACCATTTTTTAAATTTTACAACTGTAATGATGGCCACGGTTATCTAGCCAGACATTCCAGTCATAAAATTTAAAAAAATACCTTCTCGACTTGCAAAAGAATATTCCTCAAGACCACTGTACAATTCTAACATCTGGATGCAGTTGGCTTTTTGTGGGACCTACTGATCTGTTGACAATGGCGCTATTTTGTTCGTGGCCTTGACCAATGGACCTTTCCATTTTTACCCAAGCCCCGCCCATCACTAGCTAAGCTCCACCCACACCTCGCCGTGTTGGGATTGATCGATCCCCAAATGCCCTAGCTATCAATTTCCTGAAAACTATACAGGGAAGCTGTTGAATATTTTGTAACTAATTTGACTGGGCGCTGTTGCTGCCTATGGCAGCAACAGCGCCCAGTCAAATTAGTTGCAAAATATTCAACATAATATTTATCAAATAGTAAAATCAAACAATTTGTACAACAACGTATAGACAGTCTTCAAATATGCGTTCATGACGTACTTATCGACGTCATTCATGACGTCATTCATTATGATGTCATTGTACACATCACGCAATTCATTATGACGTTATATGATGGGTGGGTATTCTGGAAAGGTGAATTGAGATTCCTGACAACACACGTGCTGTTTCATGAGTGACAATATAATAATAATAATAATAATAATAGGATTTTTATAGTGCACTATAATTCCACGCAAATATTGCGTGCTCTAAGCGCTTACAATAATAAAATAAAATGATCATACAGTTGGATATGCCTGACGGAACAAAAACGTTTTAAGATTTGATTTAAATATAGCTAGAGTGGATGAAGATTTAAGACTAGCTGGAAGATCATTCCATTCTGTAGAAGCAACAAAAGCAAATGTTCTGTGACCATAGGTTTTTGATTTAACTTTCGGAATTTTAAGCAGGTTTAGATTTGCAGATCTAAGTGGCCTGCTTGGCGTGTACGTTTCTAGCAGTTCTGAAAGGTAGGGTGCCCTTCTGGAGTTCAGTATGCACTTCTAGGCGCATCTGAGAGAGAATGTTCAAGCCCCGAATATGAACAGGCAACCACCGTGCACAATTTGTTTCATCTAATGCAAAAAACATGGGACCAGCTTATCCAACGTTTCGACATAGAGATCAAATTTTGGGTACAATTACTAACAAACTGATTTTCCCAAGCATCAATATCAAGTTCTTGTTCTTCGTCGGAATAAGAATCAATGTAGGCCTAATATTCCCTTTTCGAGAACGAACCAGTACATTTCGATGACTTGCTTGCCGATCTCGTGATTTTAACATCACTTGGTCCTGCATCATTTACCGATCATTGATATATACTGCCGAGAAAATAGCAATATATTGGTGCAAAGATGTAAGGCTTTTCATTACATGTAGTTATAGAATCGCACTATTAGCGATATTAAGTGAGCGTGTGTATATACATTTATGTACGTGTGTGCGTCCGTATGCGTAAGTGCATAAGGCCGTCCGTCAGTATGTGCATTATCAATGAAACCTGCTGCTGCTGCATCAATATACGTTCCTGGTAACGTTTAGACTTAGGCCATGTAAGGCATACCCACCTTGCATCAGTCACCATATGCTAACCGCAGCGTGCACTCTCCGACCGACCTTAACTGACCCATATTTACAATGTGGTCTACAAATGAGCCACGTGATATACAACGCCCCACGCCGAAAGCGCATATGGCGACATTCTCAGGAGACAGCACTATTCCCCATACATTTAGCTCGATCAACGCTGCCAGATTTAACTATCTTGAATTCTACTTGCATGGAAACGTACGACACGCGAAGAATGGTTAACGATGCGAAAATGGTACCGTAGATTATCGTTCAGCATAGAATGCACCTAATGCTTCCGAATTACGCAATTGCTGCCAGTCACAGTCAAATATCAATCTCTATATATCTATAATGAATAGCATGCCTCAAATAAGTAAGAACTTGTGACTTCCATTGGAACACACGCCAAAAAGTAAGCGTACATGGGTAAATTTCAGGAAACCGTACCAAAAGGGTACAAATGTCAAATTCCAATACCGTTTTGATATATAATTATATTAATTTTTTAATATTTTTTGTCTTGGTTGGAGATGATGATTTTATAACTCGACATGCTTAATCTTAATCTATTTCATGAAAATTAATTCCCATCGATTTGGTAAAGAGCATCACAAGGTATCAGGACATGCAGATCCGCTGTATATGATGCAAAATTATCCAGAATATATATAAGGGCAATTAATGAATAATATATCCACTCGTTAGCTGTAAAAGAAAATTAAAAAAATTTCATGAATCCAAATGAAAAATTCAATATGGTTGTCTTGACGTAAATGACATCTCGACAAAATGTTCTGGCCTTGACCTGAAATAACATAGAAATGCAAATTTCTACGACATTGTGCAAAGAAAGACCTATTGATAACACACAATACTTTAGTAGGACACATATAATCATAAGGCATCTCTGATGTAAAGAAATGTGCAAATGTCCATGACTTAGAAATAAGGAAGGTGATGGTCTTGACAGTATGATGTGTTTATCGATGTCTATCGTTTTGTTTTTCTCAGTGGATGCAATGATGCTATGCTTATCAAAATAGACTCTCATTCTAAATATTAAAATTTACTATAGGAAGGGATAAATGCATTTGGCGAAATTGGGCAAGCGTTCCGTCTCTACATCTAATTAATATGCTCTTCAAAGTAATATGATTCAGATATCAAATTTCGTTTAAATATTTACACTGTTGTGCGTTGTCCGCATTTGCAAGATACTGATAACTCTATTCACCTTTCCAGAGTATCCATCCATCATCTGACCACGTATGATGTCATAATCAGCTCAGCGCATGTATGATGGCGTCATAATCATTACGTTACAAAGGGTTCCATATAGACCGTCATCAAATCTCAAACAGTCCGACACGTTGTATGAATTGTATGTCTTTGTAATTCTTTTCTATTTAATAAACATGCTGTTGAATATTTTAAAACTAATTTGAATGGGCGCTGTTGCAACAGCAACCAGTCAAATTAGTTTCAAAATATTCAACAGCTTACCTGTGTAGTTATTTTGGAAATTGATAGTCAGTGTGTTCAGAGATCGATCGATCCCAACCGGACCGAGGTGTGGGTGGAGCTTAGCTAGAGATGGGCGGGGTATAGCTAAAACTGGAAAAGTTCATTGTCTTCCAAATATTAAACAGTACGTTTTATTTTGTTACCTCTGAGCTAAAATAGTGAATGTTGAGAGAGATATTTCACAGAAACATTGTTCCGCAGTCGGAGTAATACGTTTCCATTACAACTAGGCCTAGTAAATTATATCAATGGATGATTCCAGTATATCCATCCGGCATATGACTTCATAATCAACTGCGTGACCTGTAGGGTGACGTCATAATCAATATCCGCCCCAATGACTCGTTTGACGACACCACACCACACACCCCAACATCCCCATACCCTAACACCACACTTAATTATAAGCCCGGTAGCAATTTCCGCCCTACCATACCTGTTGATATCTCGGAATCTACTTGTCCGATTTGGCGCATATTTTAAAACATGAATTGGTCTAACCATACACGAGGATTGCACAACGTTGGGCGTGATCCAAAAATCCCAAAAAGATCTGGAAAATCCGTGAAAATCCGAAAACCTCTTACAGTGTGAAAAAAACCCGGGAGGTCGAGGGTTTGTAACTCTGATTGGTCTTGTTGTTATATATAATGTTCACTAACGGACCTTTCCAAGTTTATCCATCCATCATATGATATCAAAACCAAATAGGTGACGTGTAGGATGACGTCATAATCTTGAAGTCATGAATGACTCGATACAGCCCGTCTTAAACGCTTAATAGGCCGACACGTTGTACGAATTGTATGTTTTTGCTATTTGATAATCATGCTGTTGAATATTTTGAAACTAATTTGACTTGGCGCAACAGCTTACCTGCATAGTTTTCTGGAAATTAATAGTCAGGGAGTTCAGGGATCGGTAGATCCCAGCACGAGCGTGATGTGGGTGGAGCTTAGTTAGAGATGGGAGTGGCCTAGCTAAAATAGGAAAGGTCCGTTGCTGCTTATGGTGTAAAATGTTTCTTGAAAATAGGCTATTTAAAGGTAAGCTACATATTCACGACAAAATAATATTTTTAAATTGTTAAAATTGAATAGGCCTACTTTTAGAGGCTTAAATTGTGTACCTATATGTTATGAAATGAAATAAATCTTAACATGTGATGGCTTCATTCCGTATAAACTAATGATTCTTTATTTGTGAATTTGAATTAGGGACTCATATTAATTTTCACAACTTAAAAAATTATATTAATCTACACGAAATTAAATCATTATATGTTAATATTGGTTTCGTTTTTCGACATCGAGGCACATAATTTAGTCCTCTAAAAGTACATAATTTTAACAGTTTTATTTTGATGCATTATTCTTCTTCTTGTTTCGTAGATTCCTCTTGTGGTGGGAGCAACGTGAGGAAAAATAAATAAATTTCCCACGTAGGCTACTTAATTAACGAATGTTACATGTTAAATTGTTTGATAGTTCCATACGTCAACTTATTGATTAATACGGTATATACACGTTGTGATGATGTAGTAGTGATGCATTTATAGTAAAGTTGAGACGATTGATAGTTTATTGCTGTTTTGCTCTTATGATGTGTATGTGTATTTTGATGTGAATATGCACACCTAACGAATCGCCTCATGGCATACAGCTGTTAGATGGTTATCACATTCCTTGAAAAGTTAAATTTCAATGATACATTGAAGTAATTTTCTAATCGCATAGGAGAGTATGAATGGTTCCGCTTGGGTGCGCGTATCACCTACTCTGTCTTTATACTAAGATTCTCTAGTTAGTACTCTTTATCCCAATCCTCGTCACGTTAAAAGTCAACTGAAGCGTGACTGCGACCGCAGCTCTCAGAATAGTTTTTAAAAACCCAACAGAGTGTGTATGTCAGAATACAAGTGACGTATATGATTATGACGACAGATGGGCAGATATATGAGTGACATATCGGATGTCTCCATTAGCCTATATAATAATTCCTATATTGACAATGGTGTTTCGTATTTGCCTATTCGGGCGAGAAGGGTTTAACCATTTAATGGCTAAATTTGGTCAAGAATATTTATATATTTGCTTATTGAATGCCCACTTGCAGGCCAAAATAAGACTATTTTTTAAATGTTACCACTGCAATGACTGGCTCTGTTACCGAGCCAGTCATTTCAGCGATAATCTTTCAAAAATAGGGGGATTCTTTGCCTGCAAAATGGACATTCCTCAATTCCACCACCGAGGCCGCTTTTGGTTGCTTCCGCCATGAAAGGGTTTAAACTTAGGATGTATTCATTCACGCTTGACATTGCGGTATTTCTAACTACATATAATGTCAAGACCGTGAACATTAAAATCAGAATACAACAGCCGGGTCAACCAGTAGTCCACATGTTGAATAATCTGAAATTAATCTGACTGGAAGTTGTTTCTGCCTTGTGAAAAAATAGGATCGGAACAAATCAGATGACACGCATAAAACAACATTTTTCTTGAATCGTGAACAATATGTTATATCAAATATGTAGTTCTCCACTATTTTACATTTGAACTAATGACATTTATCAACGTCACGTCGTCTGTTCAAAATTGTACTTGAAGTTTCATTACTATTAAAAGCAATCCACTTGCGGTTGCATTCAGTGGTAAGTAGGCTTACACAAAGGACAAATTATATATATATATATATATATATATATATATAATCTAACCGAGCCAGTCATTCCAGTGATAAATTTTCAAAAATTGTATTCTCGTGGCCTGTAAATGGACATTCAATTTAGCAAATATTTAAATTTTCTTGAAAGATTTTGACCATTTAAGGGTCAATATATCAATTGATAATTAGTTTTCTGTTTTATATAGCAAGCTGTAGCATCGGCGGAGAAGTCGGCGGATGAATATCATGCACTTCAGATTCAGTTTACACAGTTAAACCAGGAACTGAGCCGTGAACGAGCACAGATGTGCCAGGTGACGGCCGAGAAATCAGACGCAGAGAAACAATTACAGGTAAGCAATATATTAACCCTTTAACACTCATATCAGAAAAAATGGCTTCTGCGGTGCTCTCGAGAAATGACCACTTGCATACTAAGAAAATTTATTTTTGAAAATTTACCACTGGAATGACTGGCTCGATAACCGAGCCAGTCATTCCAGTGATAAATTTTCAAAAATAGTCTCTTGGTCTGCAAATGGACATTTTCTACAAGAATTTTCTTGAAGAAATTCGAGGGTTAATCCTTTCATCACATCGCATATATAGGTCATCAGTAGATCTAGATGTAGTAAGCATTCAGTACTACTGTAACCAATCTACTTGCGGTTGCATTCAGCGGTAAGTACACAAAGGTCAAATTATATATATATATATATATATATATATATATATATATATATATATATATAATCTGCCACAGAGTCTGTCTCTCATGTCCATAAATACCTGTCAGGCGTTTGATTTTATTTGTGGTCTATGGTTTATAATTCTGAAGCGGCACATATTCATTGCCTCCTTCGATATGGTAATTGCCACAAATACGATTTAAATATTAAAAATCGCCCTTAAAAGTGTTGCAAAAAGATAATCTACTTGAAGGATTCGATTTGATTTTCCATTTAATAAAGATTATAAATTGCTGTTGCAGTCTGCCCTTCACATGTTTTAATATTCGTTTCTTACCAATTGTGTCGTCTTCAAAGATATCACCTCATTATTCTAATTTTAAAATATCTTTAATACATTATACCCATTTAATTTTAAAGTAAAGTCTTTTTGGTGAAATCTATAGCAATAAAATACAAAAAACAACAGTTAACAATATGTATCCAAAATCTAAGCACATTGCATTTCATCAGAATATTTAATGAATATGCTTCCACTTCTACATAGACTATACCAGTTGGGAGCTTTATTTCAATAGAAAGATTATTTCATAAAATTGTAATTGCCCTTTTTCTATTATATCTGCCTTTTCAAAGTCCCAAATTTTCAATAGCATTTAAAGGAGATCGGGAGTGACCATATCATCATCAACTACTTTATATTACGCACTATGATTGATAACAGTCCATTCTCCATTAATTTCGCGGACGTTGTGAAACCAGAAGACGGCAGATCGTTAGGAAAAGGTGTATAAAGCACACGTCTCCTAGCGAACTACCATCTTTACCTCGGCTACCTCATCGGCATGCCAATGGAGAAATCCAGTTTTAGCTATGCCCCGCCCATCTCTAGCTAAGCTCCACCCACACATCGCCCGTGTTGGGATCGATCGAACCCTGATCTCCCTGACTATCAATTTTCAGTAAACTATACATGTAGGCTGTTGAATATTTTGAAACTAATTTGACGGGGTGCAGTTGTTGCCTATGGCAGCAACAGCGCCCAATCAAATTAGTTTCAAAATATTAAACTGAATCTGTATTAAATAGTAAGGCCATACAATTCGTGCAAACACACAAAGTGCGTCATCTTCTTCTTCTTTTCGATCGCTGGTATCACACTTGGAGAGCCGTTCTCAAGATGAAATCTGTGGTTTTCTGCAGTTCTTCCACATGCCCATACAGCTTTTCAAGAAAAGAGGTTGATAAAGGCCAGATCTCTTCTCTTAGCAGTTGATACGTACTGCAACATTGAAGTATGTGCTCTGTGGTCTGTTCTGCTTCTCCACAAGGACAAGCGGGCGATGTCGTAAGGTGGAACCGCCTGTACATGTGTTGGTTTAGTCTGTTGTGTCCAGTTCTGAGACGAAAAATGGTCACTTGCTCTGGCCTCGAGAGATGATGGTAGGCATCTTCTGATTGAGGTGTTCTATAGAGTGACTTGATGATAGTCTTCATGCCTGTATGGGTAACCATGTTTTCTGTCTGATTCTCTTCTGCACCCACCTTTGCCATCTTGTCTGCTTCCTCATTTCCTTGGACTCCACAGTGTGAGGGGATCCACTGCAGTGCTATCCGAAAGTCTTTGATGGTTTGTAGTGCTTCTTCAAGTTGTGGCAGCTTACCTTTGGTGATAGCCTCAAGGACGGAGCGGGCATCAGATAAAAAGACAATCTGTGCAACAGGGTCTGCTGTTCTGCTGATGGTATTAGCTGCATGAACCAGTGCTTCAACTTCAGCTTTATAGTTTGTGCAGTGTTTGCCTGTCGGTATTGCAGCTGACTCATGTTGTCCGTTTGGATACTGTATGCGCAGCCCGGCACTTCCGCTCCTAATTGCATCTTTGGCTGATCCATCTGTGTATATCCTTAGCCATGTCTCCTGAGGGTACATTTCTTCCAGCATGGCTAGGGTCAGGGCCTTCTTGCTCACATCACGGTGTTCATCTTTGGTTGTGAGATGAGGTACTGTGGTGCGAATAGCTATGCTCTCTAGTTTGTTTTCCCAGGGTGGAGTCCGTCATCAATTACGTGTTCTTGATTAACTTATCTACGTCATTCATGACGTCCTTGACTATGACGTTATCCTACCTGTTACGTAGGTGATTATGACGTCATATGATTGATGGATAAACTGAATTCCAACCCCCCCCCCATTCTTTAACAAGTCGTTTATATTACGCTTTGAACACAAAACGTCAAAATACCAAACTTATTTAATGATTTAATAAATATTCTGTTGCATATTTTAAAACTAATTTAACTGAACGCCGTTGCTGTCTATGATAGCGACATCTTCCTGTCGAATTAGTTTCGAAATCTGAGAAAGCTTACTTGTATAGTGACCTTGAAATTGGGATACTGGGAATTCATGGTTCAAAGTTCTAAGAGTTCAACTGCCAAAGATGACTACTGTATGTTGGCTCCAACATGTTATTTAAAACTGGGTTACTGTAGTATGCTTTTAACTTATATTGTTAGCTTTCATTCTTTTCTAGGGGTCAATGGATGGTTTTGAAATACTTCGTGAAAAATGGTACAAGGCCTGGAGAATTCACATGAATGGTGCTTGTGGGATATTTGTTGATACTGACTTTGACATAAACATGGAGGCATTAAGGATAACAGGACCGGCATTTGCTGATATGTTGGAATATGCACACGCCGTTGGGTTAATATGGTTGACAGACTTATTCAAAGTACGTTTCGGACAAGATAAATGTCAGGTTACGCTGGACGAGGCGATTGAAGTTTGGGCGAGGTTCTTTTTGCAAAATCCACGGCTATTCATAGAGCGCACGTTGAATTATTGGACAGCCATCTTTGAGGCTATTGACCTTAACAAAGATGGTGTTATTTCTCTAGATGAATATAGGGTATGTAGCTATTTAAATAGAATGACGGACGAGCAAGTAGTATCTGTTTTCACGTTATTGGATACGGATAAAAATGGCGTGATAACAAAGGAGGAATTCCTGGAATCATATAGACGGTACTTATGTGATCCAACAGTAAGTAACGAGGAACTACCTCTTTTTGGGTAGCCAATATTGGCAGGATTACCACGCGCATAGAATTCGTGCCCTCGCACACTGTTCTGCCGATTAGAAATTAGGGAAACAATCAACAGAACAATGTCTTCCATATTACTCAGATTAATAGAGGGTTTCCATTTCTCGTTATACCCCACCCGTTTCTAGCTAAACTCCGCCCAATTTGAATCGAGTTGTAACTTTGAAAAATTATTTCCCAAAATCTAGGTTACACAGTAAATATAAAGGTAAGCTTTGTATATTCTACAATTAATTTGGCTATGTCTAGAATACCGAGTGACTGAGTTGATCCTCTTTGGTGTGCATCTGTCAGTATGGCAGCAACTGTTACATTAGTTTCAATAGTCTACATAATTATTATTAAAAAACAACTTAATATAGACATACAATTCAAGCACTTTCGTGACGGGCTTATGTCATTTTGATTACAATGCCAGCTACCAAGTGACATATTTCATTATGACGTCAGAAATTTGAGTGAAGAATCGTTTCTCTCCATTCACGTTTGCAAAAAAAAATATTTTAGTCGGAAATATGCTAGATAATGGTGGTATCCAATTTTAACTATGCCCCGCCCATCTCTATCTAAGCTCAACACACACTTTGCGAGTGTTGGGATCGATCGACCCCTGCAATCCCCGAGCCTAAATTTCCAGAAAACTATACCAGTAAGCTGTTGAATATTTTGAAACTAATTTGGCTGGGTGCTGTTGATGCCTATGGCAGCAACAGCGCCCAGTCAAATTAATTTTACAATATTCAGCATCATTCTTATTAAATTGTAAAGACATGCAATTCATACAACTTGACAGACAATTAAGAAGGACTAAAAGACGACATTCGTCACGTAATTCTTTATGATGTCAGCATACACGTGACGGTGTTCATTATGACGTCATATGATTGATAGATAAACTGGATTCATCCATAGGACGATGGGCAACCATGTGATTAGGATATTTGTATATTCGTGCGTTCACAGGACACATTCTTATGAGTTTGGTTCACGTACCACAAATCACGCAATTTTTCGGAATGGAAAATCTCCATACAAAGCTGAAAATGGAAGAGCGGAAGTAGTATTTCAGAAAGATCAAACGTAAAGACATTGAAAGGAAACATTGTTTAAATTATACGGTTACAATAACCAAGAAAAGTGCAATATCAATTAATACATTATGCGCTTCAATACCGTGTCAGTGTTGGTTTGTGAACGTCGCCATATTTTCGTAATTTTACATGGATGCAAGTGCTATAGGATATAGAATTTCCATTCTCATATCTCGCTGTATAATACGAGCCTCAGATTAAAGATAACTATAAATTTAATCCACGAACCTTGATTCTCACACGTTGTAG
This sequence comes from Chaetoderma sp. LZ-2023a, assembly GCA_034401795.1. Taxonomy (NCBI): domain Eukaryota; kingdom Metazoa; phylum Mollusca; class Caudofoveata; order Chaetodermatida; family Chaetodermatidae; genus Chaetoderma; species Chaetoderma sp. LZ-2023a. The sequence continues at coordinate 95,051,762 of CM067360.1, read as the reverse complement.
TATATAGTTATCCAGTTCTAATAAGGACAAATTTGACCAATCCTCGGGTCGTTGATATATTTTTCCATTTGGCCGCTGTGAGGTCAAAAGTGTCTATTTTGAAGACAGTGTGGCTGAACGCTTTTCCGTTGCGTTTTATCATTTGATCCCCAAACTTGGCAGATACCTTGGAGGATTCGTGGACAAACATCCCCCTAAGTTGAGAGAGGATCTCTCTAGCCGAACTAGAGTTAATAAAAATGTGGCAAAGGGTGTCCATTTTGAAAATAATCAGATTGTGGAAACTTGTTGCCTTTTACCTTTTGACCACAAAATTCGCAGACAAATTTGTCCAATACCCGCGCCGTTGCTATATATTTCAATCGGACCGCCATGAGGTCAAAACTGTCTATTTTTAGAGACAATGTGGTTGAAAGCTGTTGTTGTTGCATTTTATCCTTTGATCCCAAAAGTGACATATATCTTCGGGACCTCACGGACCAATCTAAAATAGAGGCGAGAATACACCTCTAATGTAATGACCGGCCATCTTATTACATCATCACAGTGACTTGACTGTTACACACACTCCACTTCGGAGACCAGACAGATCGGGACCCAGTCTATCTCTGTAGTAGACTGTAAAAGCAACCCTGTGGATCGTGTAGATTTTGGTATCATCTTAACCTCATCTTAACCTCTTTATTACGTGCTTGATACAGACATTAAAATCGGCTGGATCCATGCAGGGGTTCGTGTGATATCAGCATCTACGCAATGTCAGCAAATTCTTGACCTCATTTTGTGAACTACTTGTCATACAGACTACTACAGGTTTTGTATTATCTCGTTTTACCTGAATTAATATTGTCTGGTATGAAGAGAGTAGCGCTCGTGTCCTTTTAAGTTTCAATTCTTTCCACCATCGTGTTCAGGTGGAAATCACTATGCCATTAGCTACTCAATACATATGAGATACTTTTCTGGATTCGTATCGAAGGAGATCTCGCGAGATACGAACGCGCAAGGGCAAGCATCCAGCCAAGCTGGGAGAAGATCGCTTCCGAGGTACTTCGTCAAAAGTGTCCATTGTGAAAACAATGTTGCGGAAAGATTTTGTTTGTGACACGGAAATTGGCAAACTTCTTTGGGACCCTACTGGCAAGCTTTCACCAATGTATGGAGAAGATCCCTCTACTAGAACGCAGTTATTGAAAAATGTCCTAAGAACAGCAGCAGCAGCGGCAGCAGCGGCAGCGGCGGCAGCGGCGGCGGCGGCGGCGGCGGCGGCGGCGGCGGCGGCGGCGGCGGTGGCGGCAGCAGCAGCAGCAGCAACAACAACAAGCACACTTGGAGTATGTTAACACTGAATACGAAAGACCAATAGAAAGTCATGCATTTACAATTTTATAAATATTATCGCGTATGATTAAATATTTCGAAATTAATTTGACTGGGATTTGATGCTACAAACAACAGCAGCATCTTGCAGTCACATTAGTTTCAAAAGATGTAATGGGAATAGAAAATATTGACTTTTGTACGTTCAAATGGGCCTCTAATGGACAAATCTGGTTAATTAAATTATAATTGTCTCATGGAAAATGGCAATTTACAGACAAAGGAAGATTATTTTTGAAAAATTTACCGCTGAAATGTCCAAAATCTAGACACTGGCGAAGCCTAAACTATACTCATTAAACAGCCAATGAAAGCTGTTCAATAGTAAAGAGGGACTAGCCGGTAAGAACACTGGGTTGAGTGGCCTTTAACCCATTCTAGCCCAGTAAAATATAAAGGGATGTAAAAAATTATGTGTTTCTATCTACTTGAATTCCCAAGTTATGACCAAAATGTACATTCCGATATGCACTTAGTGACCCTGTGACATATATTTGACAATTTGACTTGAAACTGAAAGTAGTTCTAGTCCACTCAAATATGAATGCATGTGCTAAATTGGCGAACTTACCTTTCCTGTATGTACTTAGTGAGCGTGTACCTTATATATTTGACCCTTTGACTCTCTCTCGCTTGTGTCCCCTCTCTCTCCTTCTATCTCCTTCTATCTCCCTCTCTCTTTCACCCTCTATCTCCCTCTATCTTTCTCCCTCTCTTTTTCTCCCTCTATCTCCCTCTCTCATCTCCCTCTATCTCCCTCTCTCTATCTCCCTCTATCTCCCTCTCTCTATCTCCTCTATCTCCCTCTCTCTATCTCCCTCTCGCTCTCCCTCTATCTCCCTCCCTCTATATGCCTCCCTCTATCTCCCTCCCTCTATCTCCCTCCTCTATCTCCCTCCATCTTTCTCCCTCCCTCTTTCTCCCTCCCTCTTTCTCCCTCCCTCTATCTCCCTCCCTCTATCTCCCTCCCTCTTTCTCCCTCCCTCTTTTTCCCTCCCTCTCTCCCCCTCCCTCCCTCTCTCTCTCCCTCCCTCCCGCTCTCCCTCTCTCCCTCCGTACGTAGTTAATTATGACGTCTTATGACGTCATATTACGGATAGATAAACTTGGAAAGGTCCATTACCGTACCCATTGAAACTGCGCCAAGAGAAACTACGTCCAATATTGATAAGTCTGCTGATATTAGCACCAACATCTTTGCGACAAGATTTATAATATCGGCTGTCCAAGTAAACTATTCCTGAATGAAGAGATCCGTTTCTAGCCATGCTTCGCCAATTCTTAGCGAAGCTCCGCCTACATTTTGTGAGTGTTGTAATCGATTTGTGTCATTTAAACTCTAGAATTCTATTTTCAAGGTAATTATACATATAGGCGGTTGAATATTTTGAATCTAATTCGATTGGCTGCTGTTGTTGCTAGTCAAATTAATGTCAACATATTCAACAGAATAGTTTTAAACAGTAGAGCCTTCAAAGACATACAATTCGTACACGTGATGAACTTCTTCAGCTTCATGACATAGTATTCTCCGTCAATTATTATTGTGACTTTACGTGACGTAATTCAATATGACATCATATACTTGAGTAGCAGATCAGATCTCTCTATTAGAAGACAGTGTGAATTTATATACTGCCACTGCCTACCATAATGAAGCAGCTAAATGGAATCTATTGCAGTATTGATTTATGAAACAAGAATTCCACAGAATTAAATATCTTTCCTGAAGTCGTCTTTATCAATAACAATCAGAACTCAGATCACATTCAGTAAGTGAATGCAAATTCAAAAGTAGAATATGTGTACCGTTTCAAAATAACACAATACTGAATCTATTTAGGTTAAGTTGACCATAGCTTTTAACCTAGCGATCTCCAACTTACTGTGCTGTTTATCTCTCTGGGTAAACGTCCTAGTTTATTTCCAATATAGTTAATCCGTCCTGGAATATAAACACAGCTGTTTTCCTAAGCGTAAAACAACGTTGAATAAATAGTTTCTATCAAGATCAGAATGATCCTTGACCTTGTGGCCTCAGCAGCATTGCGTTGATCCATAGCACCATATGCAACCATGGCTCCAAGTATAGTTCCAATATGATCAACTAATCCTGAAATATAAGCTGAGATATGTGTACAAAGTGTTACTGATCTTTACATTTGACATTGTGTACATTAATAACAGCATAAGCAACGGGGAGTGTACGTTTCGTTCAAATACAGGGTGAAGCAATCCTGAAATATAGTCCATTCTACAGAACTAAGCGTAAAAGCTTGTTGAAAAGGCAGTTTGGTACAAAGCTCACAGTGACCTTGATCGTTGACACTGTGACATCACTGTATTTGTGCACGATCCTACACATATTGGTAATCATGCGTGTACGTTTCGTTCAAATAGAGGGAAATATAACAACATTAAACGCAAATACCTAATATTAAAGGAAGCAAATTCAAAGACCAGAATAACTTTGACCTTTGTCTCACTGTCACCCTTGTGATTGTGCTGCGTCACCTTGGTCTAGGCAACCATGTGTCCAAATGTAGTTGTATTTATTATTGGCCATACACACTTAACGCAAAGCATTAACATTAAAAGAACAAAGTTCAAAGGTCAAAATACCATTGACATTTGAGCTGGTGACATCTCTACACCATCCTGCTTCCGCATAGTATAACGAATCATTTGTTCAAATTTAGTTGTATTTGGATTAAACAATCCTGGAATAGCGGACACGATAACAAACACCTAACATTAAAAGAACCAAGTTGAACGGTCCAAATGACTTTGACATAATGACACCCCCCTCAATGTGCTGCTTCATGTGGTATTGGCAGTCATGTGTCCACGTTTTGTTCCATTTGATATCCTCCATTCGAAAAGCATAGAACAAGAAACAGAAACTTAACGTATAATTTGCAAAACAGAAAAGGTAATGTTGGAAATACAGGTATGCCAGAGGTTGAATCTCAAGGATACTATGACCTAGTGATGGCACAATAAACAAGCTGCTTCACTATTGTATAGAGAACCGTGTGTCTAAAAGATGAGCACTGGTAGGAAATCCCAACGCGTATACGTCCACTTGTATATACACGCGAGATTGGTCACTACCTTCAGGCTCCAATGGTAATATCGTAACCAAGGTGGATGGTCATCAGATCAAAACTCTAGTTGTAGTGGCAGTTCAAATATTCATATTTAAACTCATTTATTCTCTATGGAACCCATCTTTATGCATTAGGGTCAAATATCAAATGTAAATTGGCAAGGTAGCCTTTTAGGTGGGCAGCCATCTTCCGAACGCCAAAGGTAACAAAGGGATCAAAACATTGGGTGTAGTCGCAGTAAAAATATCAATATTGAAAATACCAGGTTTTGGTGTTTGAACTAATAAAGACCAAGATCAAGCTACCGAGATACTCTAGACCTAGTTATCGTTGATATGGCTGCGATCGTGGCTTAGGAAACCTTGAGAAGCCAAGTTTTAGTCAGTGACTCGGGTGTATAAAACACTAACTTTAAGACACACTTTTCATTTCGACTCCAGTGTTCTTGTGTCAGTTTCCAAAGGTCATGTAAGTATAATAATTCACATGCTATGAATTAACCCACGCTGTATCCACTTGACCATTTAATGGCGACACAGCCAAAGTAACTCTTCAGCTGTGTTAAAGAATATGCATTTGTAGGCAAAGAGAACACTATATTTGAGGATTTACCACTGGATTAACTGGCTTGGTTACCAAGCCAGTTATTCCAGTGGTAATCTTTTTCAACTCGTCTTCTCAGACTTCTCTTGGCCTGCAAATAGACACTAATTATGTAAACATAACGGGGTTTTTTTTACAAATTTCATTAGTAGATCAAAAGATGTCTAATCTTGACTGCAAATGGATTGCATTACCTGGGCACAAATTTCATTTTTGAAAATCTTGACCATAATGGTCTATTTAATATAATATAAATACGATTTTGAGCGCTTTGAGTCGCTGTTGACACACGAGGTGTTATTCGTTTTACACTTAACACCATACGTACCAGAATCGACACAATCGTTATAAGGAATATTCTCTTGGATAATGTGACACTCACTAATTTGGCAGGGATGTTACCACTAGAATTAGGCTTAGTCTTAAATATTAAACAACTTTCCTGTATAGGTAACTTGAATTTGAGACATTGCAATTTTTACAAGAGTTTTAAAAGGGTTGGGCAGGAAAGATAACTGTCATTTTTTATTGAATATGGGTCAAGTTTACTAGATGTTATACATACCTCGCATGACGTAGGTGCGTGATGAAGGCAATGAAGGCAGATGATTGTATTAACACATTAATGGATAGATTTGGTAAATAAAATTAAAGTATTTCCTTATTGAATGCCAAGTTTCAGACTGAGTGAAGACTATTTATGAAAATGTACCTTTTATCCATGCATCCATCCATCCACCTAGCTACCCACTCACCCACTCACCCACCCATCCACAACCATCCATCCATCCATCCATCCATCCACCCCCTCCCTACTCCCTCACTTTCTCACTCCATCCTACCCGCTCTCCCTCCTTCCCTCCCTCCATCCATCCATCCACACCCACCCACCCACCCACCCTCCCACTCAGCCATCCATCCATCCATCCATTCATTGATCCATCCGTCCACCCATTCACTCATCCATTCATCAATACACCCTTTCATCCATCCAACCATCCATTTATCTATCTATCTTTCACATTTTAGAAAGTTGTGTTTTACGTATTTTAATCGTGCCATCCTTGTCCTTTGCAGGACGTATTTACTGTATTATCGCCTCTGGGCGTATATACCTATCTAATTTATATCGTGACTGTAACAATCATACTGTTTATAATATGTGCTAGCTTCAAAATACTCATTCTGCTTTCTTAATTTATCACGGGAATGACTGATTCTGTAACCGAGCCAGTTATTCCAGTGGTAAATATCAAAAATAGTCCTATCATAGCCTGCAAATAAGCATTCGATAAGTACATAGTTAAATGTTCTCGACCAAATTTAGACATCAAGGGGTTAATATTACATAGGCATATACTATTTGATTTTCATTAAAGTCGAAATTTCAAAAGACGGATTCGATCTGTCACTTAACTATTTGACATCACATTTAGTGACGTCAGTATTTAGTTAATGTCACAATCAAAATGACAAAACGATCCAGCACGAAAATTTGAAAAGTCTCTCACTAGTGTACGAATTATATGTGCTTGGTGACTTTATTATTTACTAAACAGTGTGCTGCAATAGCTTGGAACTAATTTGACTGGCAGGTGTTGCTTCAATAGGCAACAATCGCCAACATTAATATTAGTTCAAATCTATTCAACAGTTTAGTGGTTTACCTATATAATGGACCTTTCCATTTTGAGCTATGCCCCGCCCATCACTAGCTAGCTCCACCCACACCTCGCCGTGTTGGGATTGATCGATCCCCAAATGCCCTAGCTATCAATTTCCTGACAACTATACAGGGAAGCTGTTGAATATGTTATAACTAATTTGACTGGGTTGCTGTTGCTGCTGTTGGTGCCTATGGCAGCAACAGCGCCCATTCAAATTAGTTTCGAAATATTCAACAGAATATTTATTAAATAGTAAAAGCAAACAATTTGTACAACAACGCATAGACCGTCTTCAAATATGCGTTCGTGACGTACTTATCGACGTCATTCATGACGTCATTCATTATGATGTCATTCTACACGTAGAAAAGTGAGCGAAGCTTAACTGGAAATGGGCGGACCTAGCTAGAAATGGATCGATATATTGGTATTTTAATCTTTAACACTTGAAATTGCCGTGTCTCGATTTTAAGCCCACTAGTCATATACAGCAAAGCTGTTGGATATTTGAGGCTAATTTAACTGGAACCTGTCGCTGCCATACGTAGTAACAGCTCCCAATCAAATTTGTTTCAAAATATTCAAGCGATTATTCCTTGCATCAAAAAGAA
>CM067360.1:95028155-95043891 GCA_034401795.1 Chaetoderma sp. LZ-2023a | reverse complement strand
GCTGTTGCTGTCAATTGTATAACAGCAACAGCACTGTCTATGACAGCAATGGTCTTCAGCAATGGTCTTTACAAACTGTACACCAGCCTTTCTAATACTGGCTTTGTAACAATCAATCTCTAGACATTGGTGTGACAAGGGTTGAATAGTCATACTGGAAATTGTTGCTGCACTTGACAGTAACAGACATCATCAGCAAAACCATTTTCAAAATGTCCGTCACCATGCTACATGCTATCCAACAAAACTTGTGAATAACGCAATACTCAACTAAATTCATTGCTAGAATTAATTGGCTTTAACCCTTTAACCCTCAAATTTATTCAAGACAATTTAAATTTTCTCAAAGAAAATGTCCACTTGCAGACCAAGAGAAGACTATTTTTGAAAATTTATCACTGGAATGACTGGCTCGGTTATCGAGCCAGTCATTCCAGTGGTAAATTTTCAAAAACCGTCTTCTTTTAGTCAGCAAATGGACATTTCTCACGACCACTGCAGAAGCCGTTTTTGGCTGATATGAGTGTTAAAGGGTTAATGATGAATTAATTAAATAAATCTTTTAGAATCAGTATGTGATTATGGTACACTTCATCAGCTCACTACCTTACAGGGTATTAATTTCATTTCAATCCTGAGAATTAGAGTTGTGGTTTTAAATTACAAGATTAAATGTTTTCCTATGCTGGCTAAATATCTAAGATATGTATTGTGTATGCTGACATATATGACTGAATATTTTGATATCTATTTGACAGAAAGTTGTTGCATTCTAAGGCAGCAATGATTTTCAGTCAAATTATTATTTTGAACTAGTGAACAACCGCAGCTAAGTGAGTTTAGTCATATGATTACAGGGGTTTTAGAATGCAGTTAAACATGCTATAAAGACCACCTGTACTAAATGCCAATTTTACTACATGCCGCCAAGCCGTTTATCTGATAGATTCAGAAATGGCATGGTTGAAATGAGCATACTCATAACCCTGTACGAAACAAATTTTTGCTTCAAAATCCATCAAATAAAAAAATCCAATATGGCCGCCAAACATGCTGTATTTTGATTGGCCCACTGCGGCCATGTTTTATTAATGGATCAACTTCCCTTGAATAAACTTTAATGGCCCTTAATCCCTAATTAGATCTGCCAAATTTCGATCCCTTCAGCGGTTCTGGAGATATTGTTTTGGCTAAAACTAGGTCTACCAAAATGGCCATTGAACCATTTGACCAATCAGGTTCCCTTGAACAAACTTGGTTCAGCTCTTGCCCTAGATCATATTTCATGGGGTTTGTTTCAATCCACCAAGCGGTTTCGGAGAAGATTTTTAGATGTTTCAAAAAATCGGCAAAAAATCAAGATGGCCGGTCGGCTTCGTTTGAACAAATTTGAATGTCTACAACTTAAGGACGCTTCCTGTCAAATACAATTGAAATCGTCCCATGAGTTCTCGAAAAGTAGACATTTTAAATTTCCCATTGCTTTATTATGGGAGCTTTTGGCGGGAAAATGATCCAAGATGGCCACCAAACCGTTTATCCGACAGCTTTGAAAATTGCAAATTTGTGATCAGAATACCCAAAAAACCTATATAAAACCAATTTCAGCCTCAAAATCCATCAAATAAAAAAATCCAATATGGCCGCCAAACATGCTGTATTTTGATTGGATGACTGCACCATGTTTTTTGACGGATTAATTTCCCTTGAAAAAACTTTAATGGCCTTTAGTCCCTAATCATATCTGCCAAATTTCGGCCTGATCCCTTCAGCGGTTCTGGAGAAGTCGTTTTCGCTAAAACTAGGTCAACCAAAATGGCTGCTGAAACATTTGGCCAATCAAGTTCCCTTGAACAAACTTGGTTCAACTCTTGCCCTAGATCATATTTCATGGGATTTGCTTCGATCCACCAAGCGGTTTCGGAGAAGAAGATTTTTAGACATTTCCTAAAATCGGCCGAAATCCAAATTGGTCACCGGCCAAATTGGCCGATCGGCTTCGTTTGAACAAACTTGTATCCCTATGCCCTAAGGATACTTCCTGCCAAAGATAACTTATATCGGCCAAGTGGTTCTTGAGAAGAAGTCGTTTAAAGGAAAAAGTTGACGGACGGACAGACGGACGCCGGACGGTCGCCATGGCATAAGCTCACTTGGCCATTCTGGCCAGGTGAGCTAATAATATTAACTATGATATTAATAATATGAATAAAACTATTAATATTTTATTACTAAGGCCCATGGTTTGGGCCTCTAGATGTATACCCGTGAAAGCTCACTGCTCATCATATGGGGTTTGTGGAAATATTTTGAAGAATTCAGCCAGTCAAAATATTTTCACAATATTCAACTGCAGACATATTAAATAGTAGACATTCGCTTGTGCATGCATAATGATGCGTTTGCCAATTCGTTGCAAACTTATAACATGAGCGTTATAACTGCAGTGAATTTTTTGGCCGTGAAAAAAGCACATGCACATCTGTATATGATACTGATAATGTGGACAAAATTTTAAGTTATAAACAACAGGCCCAAGGGGCCTGTGTCGCTTACCTGGAGCATTATACATTTTTGTCACAATTGTTGGTGGGTGGTTTAGTAGTCTTCTAAATGAGTTGGACATTTTTGCAAGTCCAATATGGCTGCCAAACACGCTACATTTTGATTGGTCCAGTGCAGCCATGTTTCTGACTGCGCCTTCCCTTGAAAAAACTTTAATGGCACTCAGTGCCTAATCATATCTCCCAAATTTCGGCCCAACCCGCTCAATGGTGCTGGAGTCATTTTGGCAAAAATTAGGTTATCCGAGATGGACACCAAACCATTTGGTCAATCAAGTTCCCGTGAAACAAACTTGGTGCAGCTCTTGCCCTAGGTGATATTTCATGCGTTTTGAAGTGATCCCCCAAGCGATTTTGGAGATTTTTAAAGATATTTTAAAGCGGCCATTTTTTTTACGGATGAACTTCTCTTGAACAATCTTTAATGGCCCTTAGTCCTTAATCATATATCACAAATTTCGGCCTGATCGCTTGAGCGGTTCTGGGGAAGAAGTCGTTTTTGCGAAAACGAGGTCATCCAAGATGGCCACTGAACCATTTGGTCAATCAAGTTCCCTTGAACACACTTGGGTCCGCTCTTACTTATTTTGTGAGTTCACAGTCGATCCCTCAAACGGTGTTGGAGAAGATTTATAGACATTTCTAAAATCGGTCGAAATCCAAGATGGCCACCGGCCAAATTGGCCGATCGGCTTCGTTTGAACAAAATGGAATCTCTATGCCCTAAGGATGCTTCCTGCCAAATATAATTGAAATCAGCCTAGTAGTTCTCGAAAAGAAGATATTTTAAATTTCCCATTGCCTTAGTATGGGAGCTTTTGGCGGGAAAATGATCAAAAATGGCCACCAAACCATTTATCCGACTATTTCGAAAATTGCAAATTTCAAATCAGAATACCCAAAAACCTATATAAAAACGATTTCAGCCTCAAAGTCCATCAAATAAAAAAATCCAATATGGCTGCCAAACATGCCATATTTTGACTGGCCCATGTTTTTTGACGGATTAACTTCTCTTGAACAAATTTTACTGGCCCTTAGTCCCTAATCATATCTGTCAAATTTTGGCCTGATCCCTTCAGCGGTTCTGGAGAAAGCATTTTCGCTAAAACTAGGTCAACCAAGATGGCCGCCAAACCATTTGACCAATCAAGTTCCCCTGAACAAACTTGGTTGAGCTCTTGCCCTGGATCATATTTCATGAGGTTTACTTCAATCCCTCAAGCGGTTTCGGAGAAGATTTTTAAAGACGTTTCTAAAAATTGGACAAAATCCAAGATGGTCGCCGGCCAAATTGGCCTATCGGCTTCGTTTGCCCTAAGGATGCTTCCCGCCAAATATAATTGAAATCGTCCCAGCGGTTCTTGAGAAGTCGTTTTAAAGGAAAAGTTGACGGATGGATGGACAACTGACGGTCGCCACGACATAAGCTCACTTGGCCAGTAAAATATTTGGGGGCTAACTTATAGAGGTTAATAGCCATCCTCACCCTCACGCTATCACACGCCTACTTGACGCTTAGATAAATTGTACTATACATATGATAGGGTCAGCCTACATTGTCACGTCTCAATGGGTTCCATAGCCGAATCCTAGCAAAACTGGGTATTCCGAGTCATTACGCCCGCTCCCAGTCAAATCTGTTTCAAAATATTCAACAGAATGTTTATTAAATAGTAAAAACATACAATTTGTACAACTGTCGGCCTATTACAGCTTCATGATGAAGTATTTCTCTATTTATGACTGCGATGAAAGCCTACATGTGACTTAATTAATTATGACATCATATCGTGCAGGTTGGCCTGCATACGTGTGAGTGTGCAAAAAGAACAACCTGATGATATAAATCTTGAGATTGACAGTCAAAATCGCCATTAAAAATTGACAGAAGCAGCTGAAACTCGGACTTGATCTGTAACTTCTCATAACAAAGCAATAAACCAAGTTTCAGTTATATATGGTGATGGAAAACGAGTTTTGAAAGCCGATATGTTTGTATCTCATAAGTCGAAAGGGGACATAACTCCATCAAAAATTGACGCAAACGACTAAAATTCGAACTTGCTCTGTAATTTCTCATACCAAAGCAATGTACCAATTCTCAATTGAATATCCCGAAAGGCTGCGAAAAAATTGTGGAAAACTAATAGTTTTTGTATTTCATAAGTCGAAAGGGGGAAAAATTGACGAAAATGTCTGAAACTAAAACCTGCTCTATAATGCCCTATAATAAAGCAACCTACCAATTCTCATTTGAATCCCTTGGAGGGCGAAAAAGTGAGGAAAACGGATATCAAAATTGACACAAACTCCTGAAACTCAAACTTGCTCTGTAATTTCTCATAACAAAGCAACGCACCAATTCTCAGTTCAATATCTTTGTAACACAGTTGGAATTGCCGAGACCATGATCGGTTTAATCTATTAGGGATATTTAAGATCCACCATCACCTTTAAGCACTCACTCCGCTGACGTCATCAGTTTATGTGCACCCAAGTAAGATCCTGAAAGAGCAGTGAAGAAGTGGAATGATTAGAGATCGGATGCGTTCGGAAGTGGAGCCTGGCCTGGTTGGTATAAGATTGCCCGTTTGGTGAGTTATATCAGGTGAGTTGCATTGGTGGCAGTGGTCTAAATTGGGGTTGCTATCATTATTATGGAACTGTTATAATTTCCATGAGTCCCGTTTGCGGTCATTGAATTTATCGCTAGCTGTTATCCAATTTCCAACTGCATTACCATGGTTACTGCGTTGTTTACAGGTCAGTCCATATCTCTATTTTGTTATATAATGTATGTCTAATGTTTCCACACATATTATGTGCAGATTCTCGTGCAAATAATTTTAATAAATATGTACAGCCTACTATAAAGATTGAGTATGTTATTCGTCGTGGCGCAACTGTTGAGTCTTTGAAATGTGCAACACTATCTTATATCAGAAATGTAACCAGATCGACAGACAAAATAAGCATTAAGATATGTGTGGGTAGTAATGATCTGCTAAGAAAAATATATTATAAGAAGGGATCAGAAGTAGAGTTGGCAGATCTTTCAGCTACTGTGTTATATCAAAGGTTACAAGAATTTAAAGCTGAAGTGACATCCGAAAGAAATAATTTAATTTTTGCTTTCATCACCATTCCACCGTTTTGTTTCGTTGACAATATTAAATTCCGTCAGGAACAAGGACAATTAGAGCAGTCTATATTTAATGACGCTGAGCTTCAGAGCTACCAACAGACGGTGAACCAAAAATTGGATGATTTAAATGTATATTTAATCAATGGGAATACGTCTGCGACACACACGCATAATATTAGGGCAGTGGCATAAGAATATCGTACACAGACATTCGAAAAGAATTGGGCGGCGTCGCATAAAAAAACCTGTCACATCGTATCATTTTAGTCGTTATTATGATGGAATCCTCGCTAAATCACACATTAAATGAAAATAGTTTCAAAGAGAAGTTGAATTAGAGTCGTCTGCAGAGTCCAAACCAGAACCAGTATATGTCTGTTGGAAGAGGCAGAAACGTGATTAAGGTACTTTACTTATAATTCATTATTCATGATTATTATGTTTTTCATTTCCTACTTACTGTCATGATTATATAAGTGTGCTAGTTGCGATATGTATAGTTTTAAGTCATAAAGATTTATATGTGTATGGTGGGCGAAACAATCGCTTACTGATCAAATATAAAGAAGTATGGCTGAAGCAAAATTTTTCTCACTTGCTGCACATCCGCCTCGTTTTCAGGGCAACCAAGGTGATTTTGAGACATGGTTGGAGCGGTTCGAAGCGTGGTGTAATATACATGCTACAGAAAATAAAGATAAGCTTCGATATTTTCCCACTTTGCTGGATAATGCAGCATTTGCAATATATAGGGAGTTAGGACAAAGATGTGAAGAATGGTATCCGGAAGCCGTGAGTTTTTACAGATGCATATTCCACACCTGCATTAGTAGAAGCATTTCGTGCGTAGATGACATTAAGAAATAGGAAGGATAATGAAAATTTAGCTGTATATGTAGGTGAGTTGAAGTGATTGGCACGTCGATCTTATTCAAAATATGTAGCATGCAAGGAATCTTTTGGCGATGTAGTGCTAACACGGTTTCTTGCTGGTACAGGTGAAATAGGTATTAAGGTACGTCACAAGTATCCAAACTCGGTAGAAGAGGCACTTGAATTCGCATCAAGATTGGAATGTCGTTTGGAAACAGAAAAAAATTACAATCTGTATCAATTAGTGCTGTAAAACTTGCAACTGCAAGGCAGAGTGAAACTGAGATGAACGAGATGAAGTGTAGAGCAGAATAATTATTAGCAGAGGCATTAGTAGCAAGTTTGTCCACTAAACCATTAGGCAGAGTTAATAGGGATTGTTTTAATTGTGGATCTCCTGAGCACCTTGTTAGAAACTGTCTTAAGAATCGGGGACCAATAGGTCAAGGCTGGCGTGGACGTGCCGGTTGAGGAAGTTTGGGTTGTTTTAACTGTGGATCACCGGGTCATTTCGCTAGAGATTGTTTTAGAGGTAGAAGAATGTCTCTAGGAAGTTGGCAGAGCGGTGCGCTACGTGGGCGCGGTTCTGAGCAGTTAAACGAGTAATGGCTAAGACTGTGCCCGAGGTGTCAGCCAGAGGTTCAAATGGGCCAATAAAAACATTGAATATCTGTCAAATTACTTTAGAAGGGTGTGAAGCAAAGGCTTTAATTGATACATGTGCAAGTATTTGCCTTATCAGTGACCGTTTCAGATTGATGAATTCAATCTTGAAGAAAATGAAATTAAACACAGACATTCTCTTAATTGCATTATCTGTAAATAGTGAACCTATCAGTTTGAAAGGGTGTCTGGATTTAGATATTAAGATTGGATCAGTCATGATTAACTATCCATTTTATGTATCTGATCAGATTTCCATTCCTGTAATTATTGAATTGGACTCCTACAACATACAGGTTTGAAGAGCTGGAAAGCAAGAATGAAAACATTTCACTACTTCCTCTTTGGCATGCATTTCCACGAGTGTGTTCAGCATTACTTAAAGATACAGAAATAATACCTGCGCAAACGGAAATCACAGTTAAGATGAGAAAGTATACGATTTAGTACCCGATGGTTTTACAGGGGTTCTGGAACCTGATAATGTTTACCGTCAAGATGGAGGATTACTAATCGCGAGGACGGCAGCCACAGTGCACAACAATAAATTGATGCATGCTCCCACAAGGCATACTCTGCAGAGAAACTGAATGGATAACCCCAAAGGCATATGCTTCAGGGAAAGGTGTGGAACTGTGGCTCAGACACAGAGAAATGAACATATGGAGGCATGGACGAATTGGTGAATGGATAACCTAAGATGCATTCATGACAAAAGAACAGACAGATGCATGGATGGACTGATCTAGTTTGTATAAATGTCCACCTTCTCTCTAGGATGCATTTAATACATATCAGATTTCATGATCATACATACAAAAGTGTGACAATTAGTTATAGTAATAAATAAGATGCATGCAGATTAATTTATTTAATAAACATACAACCAGAAATTCTATTAGCAAAATACAACACATTTTTTTAGTGAACACAGTTTAACAGAGTTTACACTTTTTAACTAGGAATGAAATTGTCAATGAGATATCACCATATTAGGACATCCTGTTGAGACACGGACCTATAGGGCAGGATATCTGGGTGGCCAGGACGCATAGGGACCGTACCCATGGGTCCCGGTCACGCCGCCGCCCGCCTCGTGTCCGAGACCGTCCACCCGAAATCGGGGTACGCCAGGCGCCCGGACCGATAGGCACCTGTCACCTCGTGGACGGGACCGGCCACCTGGCCGGAGACGGCGGTGACCGGGGACCGATGGGGCCGGATATCGGGCGGTATCCGCCGGGGCGTTCCAGCCCCATAGGTCCCGCCCACCGCGGTGTCCGCCGCCGCGCTAGGAACGGGAAGGCATGGGAGACCAATCGCGCCGAGATTCGTAAAATCGTTAATAAACGATATTTCGAACCGATTCGAACGGTTATCGGCACCCGGAACGATCGCGCACATTTGTAATGGGCCGGAAGTAAATATTAATCGTTTTAAATATAGGGAAACTAGCGGCGATCGCGTCGACCCCGGGCCTTTTCGTATGGCATTGTCTCATGTCATGTTTGGCCCGCGATACACTAATTATGTCCGTTTATTTACACGCCAAACGAATCAGCGCCTTCGAAATTATCATAGGCACCTTTTAATGTACGGAAAAAGTTTATAATTTTCAGTAATTAGGTCATGAACCGATTTCCCAATTCTGAGTTCCGTCAGGTGGGCGCCACGTTTGCCCAATAGGTACCGGACATCACCTATTGGTCCCGGTATCCCGATTTCTTATTTTGACTCAGACGTACATTATAATCCTGGGTATCCCGTTTATCAATGGGGTGGGGCATGGGGGTCAGGTGGTCGTATGGTGGCGGTTGTATTGGTGATTGTATACTGCTAGGTAGGGAAGGGGTTAGGTCGTTGGGGTGTGTGTCAGGTGGTGGTATAGGAGATGTGTGTATATATATATATGGGAAAATTATAGTGCCGACGTCGTTGAACACTCCGGTACAATTCTAATACGGGTTCTGAACTTGTGTATTTTCCGATATATCACCTCTACAGACAGGTAAGTCCATAAAGATCGTAATTCTTAGACGATCGGGATAAAAATCGGTAGGCCCGTTGTCCATACATACGCCACGATGTCCACCGAATTGCGTCGCAATCAGCTAAGTATTAACGGACAATGTCCAAGGGAATACCTGACCAATATGTGCGTGGGCGCTGGGATACCTGCGCTATCGGGGTGACTTGCTGTAAAGTTTGTAACTTTGCAAGGCTTTAAAGCAACGCTATGCGCGGAGCGGCGGTCTATAGGTAAACCTTGCGGGAACGTGGTCTATAAATTTCAAGGCGGTGGTCCAAATATTTAGAAAGTTATTAGATCGGCTACAAAGGTAATCTAGCGTGCATCTATCCTGGACTTGTATATTTTCGGACACAGATTTTCCGCTATATACCCTATAGAGACCAAGTCTATAAGAATCGCATTTCTTACACGATCGCGATGAAAATCGGTGGACCCGTTCTCTCT
Source organism: Chaetoderma sp. LZ-2023a (assembly GCA_034401795.1). Taxonomy (NCBI): domain Eukaryota; kingdom Metazoa; phylum Mollusca; class Caudofoveata; order Chaetodermatida; family Chaetodermatidae; genus Chaetoderma; species Chaetoderma sp. LZ-2023a. The sequence goes on along the minus strand of CM067360.1, from coordinate 95,034,167 downwards.
CCATCTGATACGATGTCTACCGAGTTTCATCGCGATCGGCCAAGTATTAACGAAATTATGTCCAAGGGAATACCTGACCAATAGGTGCGTGGGCGCTGGGATACCCGCGCTATCGGGGTGACTTGCTGCAAAGTTAATAACTTTGCAACGCTTTATAGCAACACTGATATCGGAGCGGGAGTGTACGGGGTAACCTTCTGGGAACGTGATCTGTAAATTTGAAGGGTGTGGTCCTGTTATTCACACAGTTATTAGAGCGGCTACAAGGGAAAATTAGCGTACATCTATAGCGGACGTGTCTATTTTTGGACGGAAGTTTTCCGATCTATCATCGCTATATGTCAAGTCCATAAAAATCGTAATTCTTTCCAGAACGTTATTAGATCGGATACATAGGTAATCGAGCGTACATCTATAGCGGACTTGTATAATTTTGGACGGAATTTTTCAGATATATCATCGCTATATGTCAAGTTCATACAGATTGTGATTCTTGCACGATCGCGATGAAACTCGGTAGACACGTTCTTCGTACATAGGACACGCTGTTTTCCGAGTTTTGTTGCGATAGGTTCAGTAGTAACGGAATTATGTCTAGTGTCCAAGGGAATACCTGACCCATAGGGTCGTGGGCGCTGGGATACCCGCGCTATCGGGGTGACTTGTTGTAAAGTTAATAACTTTGCAACGCTTTATAGCAACGCTATGCTCGGAGCAGACGTGTATAGGTAAACCTTCTGGGAACGTGGTCTGTAAATTTCAATGGGGTAGTCCTATTTTCCAGAAAGTTATTAGATCGGATACAAAGGTAATCTATCGTACATCTATAGCGGACTTGTATAATTTTGGACGGAAATTTTCAGATATATCATCACACATTTTTCAGGGCATTAAGTTCCTTCTCAACTTTTGTTTTTTCAATTAATGTTAGTAACGTCCTGCGGTCACCTGAAAACTGATGTTATGGCTCGTACAGTGGCCAGCGAACTGTTTCTTGAACCAGTCTCGAATTTCCTCGGCTTTGCCCTGGTCAGTCCCGATAAAGAATCCTTCAGAGTTGTGTACCGTGAGGGGTGGTTGTGTAGTCAGTAACTCTCAGTACTCGGGCTGCCAGCATCATTTTGTGAGTCATCCGTGGCAGTGATTTCATCTGCTAGGGAGTCAGCTTATTGCCTAGCAAGATCTTATAAGCATTCGCTGATGTGGCGCAGAATGTTATGTTACCCGCGTAGCGTGATGCTGTCTTCACTTTGGCCACATTGATAGATGCGCAGCCGTAACGCTTTCTGCTTTTACTACCATAGGGCCATCAATATACCTGGTTCGGTTATTGTTTTTGACAACTATGACGCTGGTATAGTCGATGATTCCATACATTTTAGTATTATAGCTAAGGCCTCGTGCTATCTGCATCCACCTCCTCCCGTTTACCACCACACCCGAGAGCCTTTTCTATGACATGCACGTGTCAGTGCCACTAATGAGCTTGGGCAGGACGTAGGTGACTACCATCGACTTTGCTAGTAAGGCGTGTGTACATTTGTTAGAGATGGTTCAGCTGAAGACGAATAATGAATGTATATTATTTCATGCCGAATAAAAGGTGACGAAGTAAAGCGTTGCCTCACATGTCTGCAATTCAACTGATATTTAAAACAGCTGTGTTGACTTGGAAGTACGCCATCACCTAACATGTCAATTCGTCTCAATTCTTCAGTCATTCCGGAATCTCTCTATCTTATCATACGAGAAAAATAACTTCTTCAACCTCTTCTGGGCCTCCTGGTTGAAACTAATCTGACTGGGAGATGTTGCTGGCAGCAACAGCTTCCAGTCGGATTAGCTTCAAAATATCCAACCGCTTTCCTGTATAGATGCATTGAAATCGAGATACTCAGATTTAAATCGTTAAACCGTAACGGATCATGTTGGCCTGGAAGTACCCCATAACCTAACATGCATATAGGGGCTATTATTCCATACTGTTGACGTTTGTTGACGCACATTTTTGCAGGGCTAAATATTAGGCAAAATAAAGATCCATATCCCGTCCTCCAGACGAAAATATTGACGGCCTAAGTTTAAATGGCCACCATTGGCTGCTTCAAAAAGTAAAAATAAGTTTAGAAATTTCAAAATTTTGCTTGCTGTATTAAAATTATGCGCCCTTTTGTAATCAAATTTGCTGGTAATTTCTTCAACACCGACCCCTCACTGTCAGTAATGAAATCAAAATCATTTCTTTCCGCCCAGGGCTATCCGAAGGTCAGCACCATTAAGACTTGCCACCAGTGCACGACAGCCAACAATGCGCGCGAATGTCACACCCGCTATTGACACCACTAGAACATTTTTCTGCCTGGACCCTTCACCGAATGACGCCGCGTTAGAGGTACGATTCTGACATTAGGGCGACAATGAACTGTTTTTCAAATTGGAAATTGGCCCAGCATTTAAATAATATTTTCGAATGAAATCGGTCTTTTTACAAAATTATATTTATTTAGTGTTTTTATCAGAATTGCTAAACTTTATTGGTTCAGTATATAATAAAGAAATATTTGTTGTGGTGGCGGTCTTACAATTCCTGTGATTTGCTGTTTTCTTAAATTATTTCTGGATAGTGAAACATTTAACCAAATCAAGAGGCATTATTATTGATTACTGGAAGCCCTTCAAATAAGCTTACTTGATAGTCTTTCTGAACACCTACCTGTTAGCAGACGACGACTAGTAGACATACGACATGAAATTGATTAGTGATTTGCATTTTTCTTAAACGGGAGATGGGTCACGAATCATTATATTGCTATCAGCAGTAATCTGTTCAGGTCAATGTGACATTAGGGTGTCAGAATTGCCATTAGGTATAATCAAGCTAGGATTACTAGGATTTTGCTAGATATAGACATACCGGTCGAAACTCTCATGCAAATATAAGACTAAGTATGTCAAAACACATATGTATTGCTTGATTCTCTCGCATTAGATTTCGTCATTTATTAGTGAGTATAGAGGTCAACTGATGTGATATAGCAACGCATGTAGTATCCAGTCGAGCGTGAAAGGCCTTTAATTGTGCCGAGATGGCCACCCATGTCGTTCATGGGCTAAATTATGTCTGTGTGCGTTTAACGCTTTCAATATTGAAATCGCAATACGTTAAGATCAATTCAGGGGTGTTGAACCGATTGACACTGAGGGTACTGGAGCATGCTCCTGCCTTTTTGAAATAGCATCATTAGAGCGGAATTCATTTCAAAACATTCAGCAGAACAACGCTCACATCGCAAATAGCCTGCCTTGTGTAGGCCTATTCTGTCGTGATCAACGAATTGTTAATGTGGCTGGTTTCTGAATCTATTAGCATTATATCTGTTGTTGAAAATAATAAATACCTGGAGGTGTAAAACGTGTTTTTGCTGAAACCTGTTATTAGAGGAAGCCCTCAGTTTACATCACATGGTGAGTACATGAACGCAATGATATATATATATGTGATGTCATGTAACCAAAACCTTGTCATTGGCAACAGTAGAGCGAGACACGAATGAACGAATCGGAGTTGATAAGGAGGTTAACCGTAATACAGTAAGCACATCAGAGACCCACAAGTTAATTACAAAATAGAAACTCACAGGAATGGAAAAAGGATACAGTCGGTTCGGCGGCGGCGGCGGCGGCGGCGGCGGCGGCGGCGGCGGCGGCGGCGGCGGCGGCGGCGACGACGACATTGTTGTTGTTGGCGGTGGCGGTAGTTGTTGTGGCAGTGTTGTTGTTGTTGGTGGTGGTGGTGGTGGTGGTGGTGGTGGTGGTGCTAGTGGTGGTGGCGGTGATTAGTGGTGATGGCGGTGCTAGTGGTGGCGGTACTGCTAGTGGTGGTGGCGGTGTTGGTGGTTGTTGTGGCGGTGTTGTTGGTGGTGTCGGTGTTGTTGTTGGTGGTGGTTGTATGGTCATGGTGGTGCGCTAGTGGTTGTGGTGTTGGTGGTGGTCGTGGTGGCGGTCGTGGCGGTGGTGGTGGTGGCCGCGGTGGCGGTGTTGTTGTTGGTGGCGTTATATATTATATATATATATATATATATTGGCTAGATTGCTCATAAGCATACGCTTAGTATGGGGGAATGGGATGGATGTCTCGACCGCTGGCTCTTCACTGACTGACTGACTGACTGACATCTGATGCAGACGATCAGCTATGTATATAGCCTCCAAGTCAGTAAATTCCGTTTTTGTTAATTGGAATAAAAATTCAGCTTTAAACAGCATGCAAAATACGGAACTACAAAACTACAGTAAAAATAAATAGGGGAAATACGGTAAGAATTACAGAAATGCGTTGAAACCTAACGCATACATCGCTGAAATTCCAAGCAGTTATGTACATATGCTAACTATATGATAACTTCTATTCATTTTGGAAACTGCTGCCGTAAACCGTTCTCTGCGCAATGCAGATAACTTTCAACATTATTGTTTACATAATCTACACAAATCTTGCTTGTACTGACCGTGAAACAACTAGGCCTAGCCTTTGAAATCAGCGAAACAATGCTTAAATCGAGGTTTTTTTAAGTTTTGGTTTTTTTATCTTCCAGTTTCCGCGAAACTTGACACCCTTTGGTATAGAAGACCTCGAAAATAAATTAACGCGTTTTCAAAACAAGGTAGAATTTCTGTTTTTTCTTTGCAAATATAGTGACTTATTTACTTGTTGTACTGTAAATCCGCGGACTCGATGATGTAGAACATCTATAGAATAAATTAACATGTTTGCAAAACAAGACATAATTTCTGTTTATGTTTTGTAAGTACATTAACTTATTTATGAGCTTATAACGTAGCCTAAGCAGTGGCGGCGGAGTGGCTCTGCAACAGGGGTGGTGGGGGGGGGTGCAGGGGCGGATGCAGGACTTTGTGTTGTGGGCGGCGAGGTGAAGGGGTGGGCCAGCGAGGGGTCTTCCCCCCCCCTCCCTCCCTGGAAATTTTTGAAAATGAGATGCTCTGAGAAGCCATCTCTGTATTCTGAGTGATAATTCGTGGTTAAAATTGTTCACGAAAATGAAAATTTGCTCTTAGAAAATGTCGATTTAGAGAGCATGAAAGGAATGTTTTAGAAATCTTCCACTTGAATGACTGGTTTGCTATGCCAAAATTTCAAATCAGGGCGTGTAAATCGACGTTTTTCAAGATCGGTCTAGTTAAGGTGTTAATGCCTGGTTAATGATATCACAGACTGTCTCCATCAGTGATCTGCTTATGTGTTCCTAGATATTGCTGATATAAGATATATGAGCATTAGCAATACGTGGTCAGTGGACAATGACAGTACCATAGAAATACATATGCGCAGTATACACAACATTGTGTGGGGCGTGGGTGGTTCTCCGCCGGAAATTGTGTTAAAATAGATGCTCTTAGAAGCCATCTCCTGATCTGCATTTTGAGTGATCATTGGGGGTTATAAAATGTACACTAGGACTATTGAAAGGGGTTGCTAAAGATATTATTAGACAACCTGCCACCCCACCGCCCAATTATTTTAGGGTGTGTGTGTGTGCTTTAGCCACACACACCCCCCCCCATGCTCCCCCCCCCCCCCGGCTCCGCCGCCACAGAGGCCTAAGCAGTCGAATCACTTGTAATAAGTGAGCACATATTTTAGCAAGAGCGGTCAGATATTGTAGAGCCTTGCCGTTATAATCAATTAGTTGACGGATGTGCATTATCTCTTTTCGTGGCCGCTCGGCGCTACGCATTCACTTGGTTGTGTCTAAAATGGACCTTTCCACATTATCATCCCTTACATGACGTTGTAATCAACTACGTGACGTGTAGAATGACATCACAATCAATGACGTCATTATGACGTCATGAATGACTTAGACAAGTATGGCACGAACGCATAATGTACCTTTCCAGTTTCAGCTCGTCCCCGCCCACCTCTAGCTAAGCTTCACCCACACCTCGCTCGTGTTGGGATCGATCCCTGAAATACCTGACTATCAATTTCCA
>CM067360.1:95005155-95027655 GCA_034401795.1 Chaetoderma sp. LZ-2023a | reverse complement strand
GTCTGAGTAATAGTCAATGGTGTCTGAGTAATAGTCAATGGTGTCTGAGTAATAGCCAATGGTGTCTGAGTAAAAGTCAATGGCGTCTGAGTAATAGCCAATGGTGTCTGAGGAATCGTCAATGGTGTCTAAGTAATCGTCAATGGTGTCTGAGTAATAGTCAATGGTGTCTGAGTAACCGTCAATGGTGTCTGAGTAACCATCAACGGTGTCTGAGTAATAGTCAATGGTGTTTGAGGAATCGTGAAAGGTGTCCGAGTAATAGTCAATGGTGTCTGAGTAATCGTCAATGGTGTCTGAGTAATAGTCAATGGTGTCTGAGGAATCGTCAACGGTGTCTGAGTAATAGTCAATGCTGTCTGAGTAATAGTCAATGGTGTCTGAGTAATAGTCAATGGTGTCTGAGTAACCGTCAATGGTGTCTGAGTAATAGTCAATGGTGTCTGAGTAATAGTCAATGTTGTCATAGCACTAGTCAATGGTGTCTGAGTAATCGTCAATGGTGTCTGAGTAATAGTCAATGGTGTCTGAGTAATAGTCAAAGTGTCTGAGTAATCGTCAATGGTGTCTGAGTAATCGTCAATGGTGACTGAGTAATAGACAATGGTGTCTGAGTAACCGTCAACGGTGTCTGAGTAATAGTCAATGGTGTTTGAGTAATAGTCAATGGTGTCTGAGTAATAGTCAATGGTGTCTGAGTAATAGTCAATGGTGTCTGAGTAATGGTCAGGGGTGTCTGAGTAATCGGCAATGGTGTCTGAGTAATAGTCAATGGTGTCTGAGTAACCCTCAATGGTGTCTGAGTAATAGTCAATGGTGTCTGAGTAATCGTCAATGGTGTCTGAGTAACCGTCAACGGTGTCTGAGTAATCGTCAATGGTGTCTGAGTAATAGTCAATGGTGTCTGAGTAATAGTCAATGGTGTCTGAGTAATAGCCAATGGTGTCTGAGTAAAAGTCAATGGTGTCTGAGTAATAGTCAATGGTGTCTGAGGAATCGTCAATGGTGTCTAAGTAATAGTCAATGGTGTCTGAGTAATCGTCAATGGTGTCTGAGTAATAGTCAATGGTGTCTGAGTAACCGTCAATGGTGTCTGAGTAACCATCAACGGTGTCTGAGTAATAGTCAATGGTGTTTGAGGAATCGTGAAAGGTGTCCGAGTAATAGTCAATGGTGTCTAAGTAATCGTCAATGGTGTCTGAGTAATAGTCAATGGTGTCTGAGGAATCGTCAACGGTGTCTGAGTAATAGTCAATGCTGTCTGAGTAATAGTCAATGGTGTCTGAGTAATAGTCAATGGTGTCTGAGTAACCGTCAATGGTGTCTGAGTAATAGTCAATGGTGTCTGAGTAATAGTCAATGTTGTCATAGCACTAGTCAATGGTGTCTGAGTAATCGTCAATGGTGTCTGAGTAATAGTCAATGGTGTCTGAGTAATAGTCAAAGTGTCTGAGTAATCGTCAATGGTGTCTGAGTAATCGTCAATGGTGTCTGAGTAATAGTCAATGGTGTCTGAGTAACCGTCAACGGTGTCTGAGTAATAGTCAATGGTGTTTGAGTAATAGTCAATGGTGTCTGAGTAATAGTCAATGGTGTCTGTGTAATCGTCAATGGTGTCTGAGTAATAATCAGCGGTGTCTGAGTAATAGTCAATGGTGTCTGAGGAATCGTCAACGGTGTCTGAGTAACCATCAACGGTGTCTGAGTAATAGTCAATGGTGTTTGAGGAATCATCAAAGGTGTCTGAGTAATAGTCAATGGTGTCTGAGTAATCGTCAATGGTGTCTGAGTAATAGTCAACGGTGTGTGAGTAATAGTCAATGGTGTCTGAGTAATAGTCAATATGTCTGAGTAATCGTCAATGGTGTCTGAGTAATAGTCAATGCTGTCTGAGTAATAGTCAATGGTGTCTGAGTAATAGTCAATGGTGTCTGAGTAACCGTCAACGGTGTCTGAGTAATAGTCAATGGTGTCTGCGTAATAGTCAATGTTGTCATAGCAATAGTCAATGATGTCTGAGTAATCGTCAATGGTGTGTGAGTAATAGTCAATGGTGTCTGAGTAATAGTCAAGGTGTCTGAGTAATCGTCAATGGTGTCTGAGTAATCGTCAATGGTGTCTGAGTAATAGTCAATGGTGTCTGAGTAATAGTCAAGGTGTCTGAGTAATCGTCAATGGTGTCTGAGTAACCGTCAACGGTGTCTGAGTAATAGTCAATGGTGTCTGAGTAATAGTCAATGGTGTCTGAGTAATAGTCAATGGTGTCTGAGTAATAGCCAATGGTGTCTGAGTAATAGTCAATGGTGTCTGAGTAATAGTCAATGGTGTCTGAGGAATCGTCAATGGTGTCTGAGTAATAGTCAATGGTGTCTGAGTAATCGTCAATGGTGTCTGAGTAATAGTCAATGGTGTCTGAGTAATAGTCAATGGTGTCTGAGTAATAGTCAATGGTGTCTGAGTAACCGTCAATGGTGTCTGAGTAACCATCAACGGTGTCTGAGTAATAGTCAATGGTGTTTGAGGAATCGTCAAAGGTGTCTGAGTAATAGTCAATGGTGTCTGAGTAATCGTCAATGGTGTCTAAGTAATAGTCAATGGTGTCTGAGGAATCGTCAACGGTGTCTGAGTAATAGTCAATGCTGTCTGAGTAATAGTCAATGGTGTCTGAGTAACCGTCAACGGTGTCTGAGTAATAGTCAATGTTGTCATAGCAATAGTCAATGGTGTCTGAGTAATCGTCAATGGTGTCTGAGTAATAGTCAATGGTGTCTGAATAATAGTCAAGGTGTCTGTGTAATCGTCAATGGTGTCTGAGTAATAGTCAATGGTGTCTGAGTAATAGTCAATGGTGTCTGAGTAATAGTCAAGGTGTCTGAGTAATCGTCAATGGTGTCTGAGTAACCATCAACGGTGTCTGAGTAATAGTCAATGGTGTCTGAGTAATAGTCAATGGTGTCTGAGTAATAGTCAATGGTGTCTGAGTAATAGTCAATGGTGTCTGAGTAATAGTCAGTGGTGTCTGAGTAATAGTCAATGGTGTCTGAGTAACCGTCAATTGTGTCTGTGTAATCGCCAATGGTGTCTGAGTAACCCTTAGTGGTGTCTGAGTAATAGTCAATGGTGTCTGAGTAATAGTCAATGGTGTCTGAGTAATCGTCAATTGTGTCTGTGTAATCGTCAATGGTGGCTGAGTAATAGTCAGTGGTGTCTGAGGAATCGTCAATGGTGTCTGAGTAATAGTCAATGGTGTCTGAGTAATAGTCTCTGGTATCTGAGTAACCCTCAATGGTGTCTGAGTAACGGTCAATTGTGTCTGTGTAATCGTCAATGGTGTCTGAGTAATAATCAGCGGTGTCTGAGTAATAGTCAATGGTGTCTGAGGAATCGTCAACGGTGTCTGAGTAACCATCAACGGTGTCTGAGTAATAGTCAATGGTGTTTGAGGAATCATCAAAGGTGTCTGAGTAATAGTCAATGGTGTCTGAGTAATCGTCAATGGTGTCTGAGTAATAGTCAACGGTGTCTGAGTAATAGTCAATGCTGTCTGAGTAATAGTCAAAGGTGTCTGAGTAATAGTCAATGGTGTGTGAGTAATAGTCAATGGTGTCTGAGTAATAGTCAAGGTGCCTGAGTAATCGTCAATGGTGTCTGAGTAATCGTCAATGGTGTCTGAGTAATAGTCAATGGTGTCTGAGTAATAGTCAAGGTGTCTGAGTAATCGTCAATGGTGTCTGAGTAACCGTCAACGGTGTCTGAGTAATCGTCAATGGTGTCTGAGTAATAGTCAATGGTGTCTGAGTAATAGTCAATGGTGTCTGAGTAATAGCCAATGGTGTCTGAGTAAAAGTCAATGGCGTCTGAGTAATAGCCAATGGTGTCTGAGGAATCGTCAATGGTGTCTAAGTAATCGTCAATGGTGTCTGAGTAATAGTCAATGGTGTCTGAGTAACCGTCAATGGTGTCTGAGTAACCATCAACGGTGTCTGAGTAATAGTCAATGGTGTTTGAGGAATCGTGAAAGGTGTCCGAGTAATAGTCAATGGTGTCTGAGTAATCGTCAATGGTGTCTGAGTAATAGTCAATGGTGTCTGAGGAATCGTCAACGGTGTCTGAGTAATAGTCAATGCTGTCTGAGTAATAGTCAATGGTGTCTGAGTAATAGTCAATGGTGTCTGAGTAACCGTCAATGGTGTCTGAGTAATAGTCAATGGTGTCTGAGTAATAGTCAATGTTGTCATAGCACTAGTCAATGGTGTCTGAGTAATCGTCAATGGTGTCTGAGTAATAGTCAATGGTGTCTGAGTAATAGTCAAAGTGTCTGAGTAATCGTCAATGGTGTCTGAGTAATCGTCAATGGTGACTGAGTAATAGTCAATGGTGTCTGAGTAACCGTCAACGGTGTCTGAGTAATAGTCAATGGTGTTTGAGTAATAGTCAATGGTGTCTGAGTAATAGTCAATGGTGTCTGAGTAATAGTCAATGGTGTCTGAGTAATGGTCAGGGGTGTCTGAGTAATCGGCAATGGTGTCTGAGTAATAGTCAATGGTGTCTGAGTAACCCTCAATGGTGTCTGAGTAATAGTCAATGGTGTCTGAGTAATCGTCAATGGTGTCTGAGTAACCGTCAACGGTGTCTGAGTAATCGTCAATGGTGTCTGAGTAATAGTCAATGGTGTCTGAGTAATAGTCAATGGTGTCTGAGTAATAGCCAATGGTGTCTGAGTAAAAGTCAATGGTGTCTGAGTAATAGTCAATGGTGTCTGAGGAATCGTCAATGGTGTCTAAGTAATAGTCAATGGTGTCTGAGTAATCGTCAATGGTGTCTGAGTAATAGTCAATGGTGTCTGAGTAACCGTCAATGGTGTCTGAGTAACCATCAACGGTGTCTGAGTAATAGTCAATGGTGTTTGAGGAATCGTGAAAGGTGTCCGAGTAATAGTCAATGGTGTCTAAGTAATCGTCAATGGTGTCTGAGTAATAGTCAATGGTGTCTGAGGAATCGTCAACGGTGTCTGAGTAATAGTCAATGCTGTCTGAGTAATAGTCAATGGTGTCTGAGTAATAGTCAATGGTGTCTGAGTAACCGTCAATGGTGTCTGAGTAATAGTCAATGGTGTCTGAGTAATAGTCAATGTTGTCATAGCACTAGTCAATGGTGTCTGAGTAATCGTCAATGGTGTCTGAGTAATAGTCAATGGTGTCTGAGTAATAGTCAAAGTGTCTGAGTAATCGTCAATGGTGTCTGAGTAATCGTCAATGGTGTCTGAGTAATAGTCAATGGTGTCTGAGTAACCGTCAACGGTGTCTGAGTAATAGTCAATGGTGTTTGAGTAATAGTCAATGGTGTCTGAGTAATAGTCAATGGTGTCTGAGTAATCGTCAATGGTGTCTGAGTAATAATCAGCGGTGTCTGAGTAATAGTCAATGGTGTCTGAGGAATCGTCAACGGTGTCTGAGTAACCATCAACGGTGTCTGAGTAATAGTCAATGGTGTTTGAGGAATCATCAAAGGTGTCTGAGTAATAGTCAATGGTGTCTGAGTAATCGTCAATGGTGTCTGAGTAATAGTCAACGGTGTGTGAGTAATAGTCAATGGTGTCTGAGTAATAGTCAAGGTGCCTGAGTAATCGTCAATGGTGTCTGAGTAATCGTCAATGGTGTCTGAGTAATAGTCAATGGTGTCTGAGTAATAGTCAAGGTGTCTGAGTAATCGTCAATGGTGTCTGAGTAACCGTCAACGGTGTCTGAGTAATCGTCAATGGTGTCTGAGTAATAGTCAATGGTGTCTGAGTAATAGTCAATGGTGTCTGAGTAATAGCCAATGGTGTCTGAGTAAAAGTCAATGGCGTCTGAGTAATAGTCAATGGTGTCTGAGGAATCGTCAATGGTGTCTAAGTAATAGTCAATGGTGTCTGAGTAATCGTCAATGGTGTCTGAGTAATAGTCAATGGTGTCTGAGTAACCGTCAATGGTGTCTGAGTAACCATCAACGGTGTCTGAGTAATAGTCAATGGTGTTTGAGGAATCGTGAAAGGTGTCCGAGTAATAGTGAATGGTGTCTGAGTAATCGTCAATGGTGTCTGAGTAATAGTCAATGGTGTCTGAGGAATCGTCAACGGTGTCTGAGTAATAGTCAATGCTGTCTGAGTAATAGTCAATGGTGTCTGAGTAATAGTCAATGGTGTCTGAGTAACCGTCAATGGTGTCTGAGTAATAGTCAATGGTGTCTGAGTAATAGTCAATGTTGTCATAGCACTAGTCAATGGTGTCTGAGTAATCGTCAATGGTGTCTGAGTAATAGTCAATGGTGTCTGAGTAATAGTCAAAGTGTCTGAGTAATCGTCAATGGTGTCTGAGTAATCGTCAATGGTGTCTGAGTAATAGTCAATGGTGTCTGAGTAACCGTCAACGGTGTCTGAGTAATAGTCAATGGTGTTTGAGTAATAGTCAATGGTGTCTGAGTAATAGTCAATGGTGTCTGAGTAATAGTCAATGGTGTCTGAGTAATGGTCAGTGGTGTCTGAGTAATCGGCAATGGTGTCTGAGTAATAGTCAATGGTGTCTGAGTAACCCTCAATGGTGTCTGAGTAATAGTCAATGGTGTCTGAGTAATCGTCAATGGTGTCTGAGTAACCGTCAACGGTGTCTGAGTAATCGTCAATGGTGTCTGAGTAATAGTCAATGGTGTCTGAGTAATAGTCAATGGTGTCTGAGTAATAGCCAATGGTGTCTGAGTAAAAGTCAATGGTGTCTGAGTAATAGTCAATGGTGTCTGAGGAATCGTCAATGGTGTCTAAGTAATAGTCAATGGTGTCTGAGTAATCGTCAATGGTGTCTGAGTAATAGTCAATGGTGTCTGAGTAACCGTCAATGGTGTCTGAGTAACCATCAACGGTGTCTGAGTAATAGTCAATGGTGTGTGAGTAATAGTCAATGGTGTCTGAGTAATAGTCAAGGTGCCTGAGTAATCGTCAATGGTGTCTGAGTAATCGTCAATGGTGTCTGAGTAATAGTCAATGGTGTCTGAGTAATAGTCAAGGTGTCTGAGTAATCGTCAATGGTGTCTGAGTAACCGTCAACGGTGTCTGAGTAATCGTCAATGGTGTCTGAGTAATAGTCAATGGTGTCTGAGTAATAGTCAATGGTGTCTGAGTAATAGCCAATGGTGTCTGAGTAAAAGTCAATGGCGTCTGAGTAATAGTCAATGGTGTCTGAGGAATCGTCAATGGTGTCTAAGTAATAGTCAATGGTGTCTGAGTAATCGTCAATGGTGTCTGAGTAATAGTCAATGGTGTCTGAGTAACCGTCAATGGTGTCTGAGTAACCATCAACGGTGTCTGAGTAATAGTCAATGGTGTTTGAGGAATCGTGAAAGGTGTCCGAGTAATAGTCAATGGTGTCTGAGTAATCGTCAATGGTGTCTGAGTAATAGTCAATGGTGTCTGAGGAATCGTCAACGGTGTCTGAGTAATAGTCAATGCTGTCTGAGTAATAGTCAATGGTGTCTGAGTAATAGTCAATGGTGTCTGAGTAACCGTCAATGGTGTCTGAGTAATAGTCAATGGTGTCTGAGTAATAGTCAATGTTGTCATAGCACTAGTCAATGGTGTCTGAGTAATCGTCAATGGTGTCTGAGTAATAGTCAATGGTGTCTGAGTAATAGTCAAAGTGTCTGAGTAATCGTCAATGGTGTCTGAGTAATCGTCAATGGTGACTGAGTAATAGTCAATGGTGTCTGAGTAACCGTCAACGGTGTCTGAGTAATAGTCAATGGTGTTTGAGTAATAGTCAATGGTGTCTGAGTAATAGTCAATGGTGTCTGAGTAATAGTCAATGGTGTCTGAGTAATAGTCAACGGTGTGTGAGTAATAGTCAATGGTGTCTGAGTAATAGTCAAGGTGCCTGAGTAATCGTCAATGGTGTCTGAGTAATCGTCAATGGTGTCTGAGTAATAGTCAATGGTGTCTGAGTAATAGTCAAGGTGTCTGAGTAATCGTCAATGGTGTCTGAGTAACCGTCAACGGTGTCTGAGTAATCGTCAATGGTGTCTGAGTAATAGTCAATGGTGTCTGAGTAATAGTCAATGGTGTCTGAGTAATAGCCAATGGTGTCTGAGTAAAAGTCAATGGCGTCTGAGTAATAGTCAATGGTGTCTGAGGAATCGTCAATGGTGTCTAAGTAATAGTCAATGGTGTCTGAGTAATCGTCAATGGTGTCTGAGTAATAGTCAATGGTGTCTGAGTAACCGTCAATGGTGTCTGAGTAACCATCAACGGTGTCTGAGTAATAGTCAATGGTGTTTGAGGAATCGTGAAAGGTGTCCGAGTAATAGTGAATGGTGTCTGAGTAATCGTCAATGGTGTCTGAGTAATAGTCAATGGTGTCTGAGGAATCGTCAACGGTGTCTGAGTAATAGTCAATGCTGTCTGAGTAATAGTCAATGGTGTCTGAGTAATAGTCAATGGTGTCTGAGTAACCGTCAATGGTGTCTGAGTAATAGTCAATGGTGTCTGAGTAATAGTCAATGTTGTCATAGCACTAGTCAATGGTGTCTGAGTAATCGTCAATGGTGTCTGAGTAATAGTCAATGGTGTCTGAGTAATAGTCAAAGTGTCTGAGTAATCGTCAATGGTGTCTGAGTAATCGTCAATGGTGTCTGAGTAATAGTCAATGGTGTCTGAGTAACCGTCAACGGTGTCTGAGTAATAGTCAATGGTGTTTGAGTAATAGTCAATGGTGTCTGAGTAATAGTCAATGGTGTCTGAGTAATAGTCAATGGTGTCTGAGTAATGGTCAGTGGTGTCTGAGTAATCGGCAATGGTGTCTGAGTAATAGTCAATGGTGTCTGAGTAACCCTCAATGGTGTCTGAGTAATAGTCAATGGTGTCTGAGTAATCGTCAATGGTGTCTGAGTAACCGTCAACGGTGTCTGAGTAATCGTCAATGGTGTCTGAGTAATAGTCAATGGTGTCTGAGTAATAGTCAATGGTGTCTGAGTAATAGCCAATGGTGTCTGAGTAAAAGTCAATGGTGTCTGAGTAATAGTCAATGGTGTCTGAGGAATCGTCAATGGTGTCTAAGTAATAGTCAATGGTGTCTGAGTAATCGTCAATGGTGTCTGAGTAATAGTCAATGGTGTCTGAGTAACCGTCAATGGTGTCTGAGTAACCATCAACGGTGTCTGAGTAATAGTCAATGGTGTGTGAGTAATAGTCAATGGTGTCTGAGTAATAGTCAAGGTGCCTGAGTAATCGTCAATGGTGTCTGAGTAATCGTCAATGGTGTCTGAGTAATAGTCAATGGTGTCTGAGTAATAGTCAAGGTGTCTGAGTAATCGTCAATGGTGTCTGAGTAACCGTCAACGGTGTCTGAGTAATCGTCAATGGTGTCTGAGTAATAGTCAATGGTGTCTGAGTAATAGTCAATGGTGTCTGAGTAATAGCCAATGGTGTCTGAGTAAAAGTCAATGGCGTCTGAGTAATAGTCAATGGTGTCTGAGGAATCGTCAATGGTGTCTAAGTAATAGTCAATGGTGTCTGAGTAATCGTCAATGGTGTCTGAGTAATAGTCAATGGTGTCTGAGTAACCGTCAATGGTGTCTGAGTAACCATCAACGGTGTCTGAGTAATAGTCAATGGTGTTTGAGGAATCGTGAAAGGTGTCCGAGTAATAGTCAATGGTGTCTGAGTAATCGTCAATGGTGTCTGAGTAATAGTCAATGGTGTCTGAGGAATCGTCAACGGTGTCTGAGTAATAGTCAATGCTGTCTGAGTAATAGTCAATGGTGTCTGAGTAATAGTCAATGGTGTCTGAGTAACCGTCAATGGTGTCTGAGTAATAGTCAATGGTGTCTGAGTAATAGTCAATGTTGTCATAGCACTAGTCAATGGTGTCTGAGTAATCGTCAATGGTGTCTGAGTAATAGTCAATGGTGTCTGAGTAATAGTCAAAGTGTCTGAGTAATCGTCAATGGTGTCTGAGTAATCGTCAATGGTGACTGAGTAATAGTCAATGGTGTCTGAGTAACCGTCAACGGTGTCTGAGTAATAGTCAATGGTGTTTGAGTAATAGTCAATGGTGTCTGAGTAATAGTCAATGGTGTCTGAGTAATAGTCAATGGTGTCTGAGTAATAGTCAACGGTGTGTGAGTAATAGTCAATGGTGTCTGAGTAATAGTCAAGGTGCCTGAGTAATCGTCAATGGTGTCTGAGTAATCGTCAATGGTGTCTGAGTAATAGTCAATGGTGTCTGAGTAATAGTCAAGGTGTCTGAGTAATCGTCAATGGTGTCTGAGTAACCGTCAACGGTGTCTGAGTAATCGTCAATGGTGTCTGAGTAATAGTCAATGGTGTCTGAGTAATAGTCAATGGTGTCTGAGTAATAGCCAATGGTGTCTGAGTAAAAGTCAATGGCGTCTGAGTAATAGTCAATGGTGTCTGAGGAATCGTCAATGGTGTCTAAGTAATAGTCAATGGTGTCTGAGTAATCGTCAATGGTGTCTGAGTAATAGTCAATGGTGTCTGAGTAACCGTCAATGGTGTCTGAGTAACCATCAACGGTGTCTGAGTAATAGTCAATGGTGTTTGAGGAATCGTGAAAGGTGTCCGAGTAATAGTGAATGGTGTCTGAGTAATCGTCAATGGTGTCTGAGTAATAGTCAATGGTGTCTGAGGAATCGTCAACGGTGTCTGAGTAATAGTCAATGCTGTCTGAGTAATAGTCAATGGTGTCTGAGTAATAGTCAATGGTGTCTGAGTAACCGTCAATGGTGTCTGAGTAATAGTCAATGGTGTCTGAGTAATAGTCAATGTTGTCATAGCACTAGTCAATGGTGTCTGAGTAATCGTCAATGGTGTCTGAGTAATAGTCAATGGTGTCTGAGTAATAGTCAAAGTGTCTGAGTAATCGTCAATGGTGTCTGAGTAATCGTCAATGGTGTCTGAGTAATAGTCAATGGTGTCTGAGTAACCGTCAACGGTGTCTGAGTAATAGTCAATGGTGTTTGAGTAATAGTCAATGGTGTCTGAGTAATAGTCAATGGTGTCTGAGTAATAGTCAATGGTGTCTGAGTAATGGTCAGTGGTGTCTGAGTAATCGGCAATGGTGTCTGAGTAATAGTCAATGGTGTCTGAGTAACCCTCAATGGTGTCTGAGTAATAGTCAATGGTGTCTGAGTAATCGTCAATGGTGTCTGAGTAACCGTCAACGGTGTCTGAGTAATCGTCAATGGTGTCTGAGTAATAGTCAATGGTGTCTGAGTAATAGTCAATGGTGTCTGAGTAATAGCCAATGGTGTCTGAGTAAAAGTCAATGGTGTCTGAGTAATAGTCAATGGTGTCTGAGGAATCGTCAATGGTGTCTAAGTAATAGTCAATGGTGTCTGAGTAATCGTCAATGGTGTCTGAGTAATAGTCAATGGTGTCTGAGTAACCGTCAATGGTGTCTGAGTAACCATCAACGGTGTCTGAGTAATAGTCAATGGTGTGTGAGTAATAGTCAATGGTGTCTGAGTAATAGTCAAGGTGCCTGAGTAATCGTCAATGGTGTCTGAGTAATCGTCAATGGTGTCTGAGTAATAGTCAATGGTGTCTGAGTAATAGTCAAGGTGTCTGAGTAATCGTCAATGGTGTCTGAGTAACCGTCAACGGTGTCTGAGTAATCGTCAATGGTGTCTGAGTAATAGTCAATGGTGTCTGAGTAATAGTCAATGGTGTCTGAGTAATAGCCAATGGTGTCTGAGTAAAAGTCAATGGCGTCTGAGTAATAGTCAATGGTGTCTGAGGAATCGTCAATGGTGTCTAAGTAATAGTCAATGGTGTCTGAGTAATCGTCAATGGTGTCTGAGTAATAGTCAATGGTGTCTGAGTAACCGTCAATGGTGTCTGAGTAACCATCAACGGTGTCTGAGTAATAGTCAATGGTGTTTGAGGAATCGTGAAAGGTGTCCGAGTAATAGTCAATGGTGTCTGAGTAATCGTCAATGGTGTCTGAGTAATAGTCAATGGTGTCTGAGGAATCGTCAACGGTGTCTGAGTAATAGTCAATGCTGTCTGAGTAATAGTCAATGGTGTCTGAGTAATAGTCAATGGTGTCTGAGTAACCGTCAATGGTGTCTGAGTAATAGTCAATGGTGTCTGAGTAATAGTCAATGTTGTCATAGCACTAGTCAATGGTGTCTGAGTAATCGTCAATGGTGTCTGAGTAATAGTCAATGGTGTCTGAGTAATAGTCAAAGTGTCTGAGTAATCGTCAATGGTGTCTGAGTAATCGTCAATGGTGACTGAGTAATAGTCAATGGTGTCTGAGTAACCGTCAACGGTGTCTGAGTAATAGTCAATGGTGTTTGAGTAATAGTCAATGGTGTCTGAGTAATAGTCAATGGTGTCTGAGTAATAGTCAATGGTGTCTGAGTAATGGTCAGTGGTGTCTGAGTAATCGGCAATGGTGTCTGAGTAATAGTCAATGGTGTCTGAGTAACCCTCAATGGTGTCTGAGTAATAGTCAATGGTGTCTGAGTAATCGTCAATGGTGTCTGAGTAACCGTCAACGGTGTCTGAGTAATCGTCAATGGTGTCTGAGTAATAGTCAATGGTGTCTGAGTAATAGTCAATGGTGTCTGAGTAATAGCCAATGGTGTCTGAGTAATAGTCAATGGTGTCTGAGTAATAGTCAATGGTGTCTGAGTAACCGTCAATGGTGTCTGAGTAACCATCAACGGTGTCTGAGTAATAGTCAATGGTGTTTGAGGAATCGTGAAAGGTGTCCGAGTAATAGTCAATGGTGTCTGAGTAATCGTCAATGGTGTCTGAGTAATAGTCAATGGTGTCTGAGGAATCGTCAACGGTGTCTGAGTAATAGTCAATGCTGTCTGAGTAATAGTCAATGGTGTCTGAGTAATAGTCAATGGTGTCTGAGTAACCGTCAATGGTGTCTGAGTAATAGTCAATGGTGTCTGAGTAATAGTCAATGTTGTCATAGCACTAGTCAATGGTGTCTGAGTAATCGTCAATGGTGTCTGAGTAATAGTCAATGGTGTCTGAGTAATAGTCAAAGTGTCTGAGTAATCGTCAATGGTGTCTGAGTAATCGTCAATGGTGACTGAGTAATAGTCAATGGTGTCTGAGTAACCGTCAACGGTGTCTGAGTAATAGTCAATGGTGTTTGAGTAATAGTCAATGGTGTCTGAGTAATAGTCAATGGTGTCTGAGTAATAGTCAATGGTGTCCTAGTAATGGTCAGTGGTGTCTGAGTAATCGGCAATGGTGTCTGAGTAATAGTCAATGGTGTCTGAGTAACCCTCAATGGTGTCTGAGTAATAGTCAATGGTGTCTGAGTAATCGTCAATGGTGTCTGAGTAACCGTCAACGGTGTCTGAGTAATCGTCAATGGTGTCTGAGTAATAGTCAATGGTGTCTGAGTAATAGTCAATGGTGTCTGAGTAATAGCCAATGGTGTCTGAGTAAAAGTCAATGGTGTCTGAGTAATAGTCAATGGTGTCTGAGGAATCGTCAATGGTGTCTAAGTAATAGTCAATGGTGTCTGAGTAATCGTCAATGGTGTCTGAGTAATAGTCAATGGTGTCTGAGTAACCGTCAATGGTGTCTGAGTAACCATCAACGGTGTCTGAGTAATAGTCAATGGTGTTTGAGGAATCGTGAAAGGTGTCCGAGTAATAGTCAATGGTGTCTGAGTAATCGTCAATGGTGTCTGAGTAATAGTCAATGGTGTCTGAGGAATCGTCAACGGTGTCTGAGTAATAGTCAATGCTGTCTGAGTAATAGTCAATGGTGTCTGAGTAATAGTCAATGGTGTCTGAGTAACCGTCAATGGTGTCTGAGTAATAGTCAATGGTGTCTGAGTAATAGTCAATGTTGTCATAGCACTAGTCAATGGTGTCTGAGTAATCGTCAATGGTGTCTGAGTAATAGTCAATGGTGTCTGAGTAATAGTCAAAGTGTCTGAGTAATCGTCAATGGTGTCTGAGTAATCGTCAATGGTGTCTGAGTAATAGTCAATGGTGTCTGAGTAACCGTCAACGGTGTCTGAGTAATAGTCAATGGTGTTTGAGTAATAGTCAATGGTGTCTGAGTAATAGTCAATGGTGTCTGAGTAATAGTCAATGGTGTCTGAGTAATAATCAGCGGTGTCTGAGTAATAGTCAATGGTGTCTGAGGAATCGTCAACGGTGTCTGAGTAACCATCAACGGTGTCTGAGTAATAGTCAATGGTGTTTGAGGAATCATCAAAGGTGTCTGAGTAATAGTCAATGGTGTCTGAGTAATCGTCAATGGTGTCTGAGTAATAGTCAACGGTGTCTGAGTAATAGTCAATGCTGTCTGAGTAATAGTCAAAGGTGTCTGAGTAATAGTCAATGGTGTCTGAGTAATAGTCAATGGTGTCTGAGTAATAGTCAAGGTGCCTGAGTAATCGTCAATGGTGTCTGAGTAATCGTCAGTGGTGTCTGAGTAATAGTCAATGGTGTCTGAGTAACCGTCAATGGTGTCTGAGTAATAGTCAATGGTGTCTGAGTAATAGTCAATGTTGTCATAGCACTAGTCAATGGTGTCTGAGTAATCGTCAATGGTGTCTGAGTAATAGTCAATGGTGTCTGAGTAATAGTCAAAGTGTCTGAGTAATCGTCAATGGTGTCTGAGTAATCGTCAATGGTGTCTGAGTAATAGTCAATGGTGTCTGAGTAACCGTCAACGGTGTCTGAGTAATAGTCAATGGTGTTTGAGTAATAGTCAATGGTGTCTGAGTAATAGTCAATGGTGTCTGTGTAATCGTCAATGGTGTCTGAGTAATAATCAGCGGTGTCTGAGTAATAGTCAATGGTGTCTGAGGAATCGTCAACGGTGTCTGAGTAACCATCAACGGTGTCTGAGTAATAGTCAATGGTGTTTGAGGAATCATCAAAGGTGTCTGAGTAATAGTCAATGGTGTCTGAGTAATCGTCAATGGTGTCTGAGTAATAGTCAACGGTGTCTGAGTAATAGTCAATGCTGTCTGAGTAATAGTCAAAGGTGTCTGAGTAATAGTCAATGGTGTGTGAGTAATAGTCAATGGTGTCTGAGTAATAGTCAAGGTGCCTGAGTAATCGTCAATGGTGTCTGAGTAATCGTCAATGGTGTCTGAGTAATAGTCAATGGTGTCTGAGTAATAGTCAAGGTGTCTGAGTAATCGTCAATGGTGTCTGAGTAACCGTCAACGGTGTCTGAGTAATCGTCAATGGTGTCTGAGTAATAGTCAATGGTGTCTGAGTAATAGTCAATGGTGTCTGAGTAATAGCCAATGGTGTCTGAGTAAAAGTCAATGGCGTCTGAGTAATAGTCAATGGTGTCTGAGGAATCGTCAATGGTGTCTAAGTAATAGTCAATGGTGTCTGAGTAATCGTCAATGGTGTCTGAGTAATAGTCAATGGTGTCTGAGTAACCGTCAATGGTGTCTGAGTAACCATCAACGGTGTCTGAGTAATAGTCAATGGTGTTTGATGAATCGTGAAAGGTGTCCGAGTAATCGTCAATGGTGTCTGAGTAATAGTCAATGGTGTCTGAGGAATCGTCAACGGTGTCTGAGTAATAGTCAATGCTGTCTGAGTAATAGTCAATGGTGTCTGAGTAATAGTCAATGGTGTCTGAGTAACCGTCAATGGTGTCTGAGTAATAGTCAATGGTGTCTGAGTAATAGTCAATGTTGTCATAGCACTAGTCAATGGTGTCTGAGTAATCGTCAATGGTGTCTGAGTAATAGTCAATGGTGTCTGAGTAATAGTCAAAGTGTCTGAGTAATCGTCAATGGTGTCTGAGTAATCGTCAATGGTGTCTGAGTAATAGTCAATGGTGTCTGAGTAACCGTCAACGGTGTCTGAGTAATAGTCAATGGTGTTTGAGTAATAGTCAATGGTGTCTGAGTAATAGTCAATGGTGTCTGAGTAATAGTCAATGGTGTCTGAGTAATGGTCAGTGGTGTCTGAGTAATCGGCAATGGTGTCTGAGTAATAGTCAATGGTGTCTGAGTAACCCTCAATGGTGTCTGAGTAATAGTCAATGGTGTCTGAGTAATCGTCAATGGTGTCTGAGTAACCGTCAACGGTGTCTGAGTAATCGTCAATGGTGTCTGAGTAATAGTCAATGGTGTCTGAGTAATAGTCAATGGTGTCTGAGTAATAGCCAATGGTGTCTGAGTAAAAGTCAATGGTGTCTGAGTAATAGTCAATGGTGTCTGAGGAATCGTCAATGGTGTCTAAGTAATAGTCAATGGTGTCTGAGTAATCGTCAATGGTGTCTGAGTAATAGTCAATGGTGTCTGAGTAACCGTCAATGGTGTCTGAGTAACCATCAACGGTGTCTGAGTAATAGTCAATGGTGTTTGAGGAATCGTGAAAGGTGTCCGAGTAATAGTCAATGGTGTCTGAGTAATCGTCAATGGTGTCTGAGTAATAGTCAATGGTGTCTGAGGAATCGTCAACGGTGTCTGAGTAATAGTCAATGCTGTCTGAGTAATAGTCAATGGTGTCTGAGTAATAGTCAATGGTGTCTGAGTAACCGTCAATGGTGTCTGAGTAATAGTCAATGGTGTCTGAGTAATAGTCAATGTTGTCATAGCACTAGTCAATGGTGTCTGAGTAATCGTCAATGGTGTCTGAGTAATAGTCAATGGTGTCTGAGTAATAGTCAAAGTGTCTGAGTAATCGTCAATGGTGTCTGAGTAATCGTCAATGGTGTCTGAGTAATAGTCAATGGTGTCTGAGTAACCGTCAACGGTGTCTGAGTAATAGTCAATGGTGTTTGAGTAATAGTCAATGGTGTCTGAGTAATAGTCAATGGTGTCTGAGTAATAGTCAATGGTGTCTGAGTAATGGTCAGTGGTGTCTGAGTAATCGGCAATGGTGTCTGAGTAATAGTCAATGGTGTCTGAGTAACCCTCAATGGTGTCTGAGTAATAGTCAATGGTGTCTGAGTAATAGTCAATGGTGTCTGAGTAACCGTCAATTGTGTCTGTGTAATCGCCAATGGTGTCTGAGTAACCCTCAATGGTGTCTGAGTAATAGTCAATGGTGTCTGAGTAATAGTCAATGGTGTCTGAGTAATCGTCAATTGTGTCTGTGTAATCGTCAATGGTGGCTGAGTAATAGTCAGTGGTGTCTGAGGAATCGTCAATGGTGTCTGAGGAATCGTCAACGGTGTCTGAGTAATAGTCAATGGTGTCTGAGTAATAGTCACTGGTATCTGAGTAACCCTCAATGGTGTCTGAGTAACCGTCAATTGTGTCTGTGTAATCGTCAATGGCGTCTGAGTAATAGTCAGCGGTGTCTGAGTAATAGTCAATGGTGTCTGAGGAATCGTCAACGGTGTCTGAGTAATAGTCAATGGTGTCTGACGAATCGTCAATGGTGTCTGAGTAATAGTCAACGGTGTCTGAGTAATAGTCAATGGTGTCTGAGGAATCGTCAATGGTGTCTGAGTAATAGTCAACGGTGTCTGAGTAACCGTCACTGATGTCATAGTAATAGTCAATGGTGTCTGAGTAACCCTCAATGGTGTCTGAGTAACCGTCAGTTGTGTCTGAGTATCTGTCAATGATGTCATAGTAATAGTCAATGGTGTCTGAGTAACCCTCATTAGTGTCTGAGTAACCGTCCATGGTGTCTGAGTAACCGTCAAAAAGCCTTTGTCACAAGGTAACTTCTATTTATTAATTAGCAAGTGTTCAGTGAGAGAATACATACATTAACACATCTTACTGCTCCAAATAACTTTACCGCTTGTAAAAACCCAGTATCGATTTGTAGAGAGTTTTTGTGTACTTAGGTACCAGTTTCTAACAGGAAGGTAAGTCTGTTATTTATAGCGACAAGATGGTGACATGCCATCACTGTCTATAATATGACGACAGAACAGTTTGTCAGCAAAGATAATGATACAAACGCGGCAACGCCGCTAAAAGGGGATCTTAATTTATTGTAGTAAATCGTGACCTGGTCAAATTCGGGTCTTCGCAATAAGCAATAACTAGTTATATATATATATATATATATATATATATATATATATATATATATATATATATATATATATATATATATATATATATATATACTGGTCAAAAAAAGTTAGGGATCATGGATTATATTTTGAGTATATTCTGGTAAACGGCTCAGATCAAGTGAAAACACCTTTTGTTTACTTCTTTTATTGGTCATTGAGACATGCACGGTGTCGTGTGTTGTCAATTTCACTTTTCACGTGCAAGCGTGCAGCACATGTGAAGGGTGGCTAAAATTGAGTGTTTTCAGAGATCACAGGTGTGACTGATTTTTTTTATGAAGACATCTGATTGAGTCTGATTGAGGCCTTGGTTAACGTGTACATTGACCACGGTGGACCACCTTTACAAAATGCTGCAAAGAAGACATTTACGAGCTTGTGAGGCAAATCAAGCAGTTGGAATGATCCAAACTGCCCAAACACAGAGACAGGTGGCTGTTGCACTTGGTGTTTCGCAAAGTGTGATATCCAGGTTGTGGACACGGTTTCAAGCAACTGGAACTGTCAATGAGAGGCATAGAAGTGGAAGACCACGTACCACAACACGCCGCCAAGACCGGTATATCGTCACTTTAGCCAGGAGACATCGTTTTGATAGTGCACGTTCTCTCAACAGACAGTTCAATGCTGCTACAGATGTTCAGATAACACCCCAGACTTTGAGGAACCGACTTCACGGAGCCAATCTTAGAGCTCACAGGCCAGCTGTGAGACCAAGGCTACTCCTACGTCATCGACAAGCTCGCCTGGAATGGGCTCGTAATCACATTAGATGGCAAAGATGTCACTGGCAGCCAGTTTTGTTCACTGATGAATCCAGATTCTGTTTAGATTTCCATGATGGTCGCAGACATGTGTGGAGAGAACCCAGACAACGGTATGCACAGTGTATGGTCGCTGAACATGACCGTTTCGGAGGGGGCTCAGTGATGGTTTGGGGTGGGATTTCTTTGACTGGTCGCACTGAACTGGTTGCTATCAGGAATGGAGCTCTGAACGCCATCCGGTATAGGGATGAAATCCTTCATCCAGTTGTGAGATTGTTTGCTGGAGCTGTGGGTCCTGACTTTGTTCTCATGGATAACAACGCTCGGCCTCACCGTGCTCGAGTTATCACACAGTACCTTGAGAGGGAGTCCATAGAGAGAATGGAGTGGCCAGCAGTATCACCTAACTTGAACCCCATTGAGCATGTGTGGGACCAGCTTCAACAACAAATTTCACAGCGCCAGGTGCCCCCAATGACTCTGGATGACCTGGAAACTGCTCTCAGGCAGGAATGGGACAACCTTCCAGAACAGAACATCGTGCGCCTCATCAACAGCATGCAGCGGCGTTGTCAACCAGTCGTGGCTGCACGTGGAGGTCACACTCGTTACTAAAGTGCATATGGACTGATTTGGAGTGACACACGTTTATACGCTTGTTGACATGCAATCATGAATTCTCATTGTTTCATGGATGCCTTTCATTAACACCTATGTGATGCATTGCTGACAAATCAATTTCAAAACTGTCATTAAATATGGATTCAGCAGAGGCTGTTAGTTATCATTTCGAATCTGTTAATGTCTGTTATATCGAATGTTTCTAACAATACTGAAAAAACTTCGTGATCCCTAACTTTTTTTGTCCAGTATATATATATATATATATAATATATATATATATATATATATATATATATATATATATATATATATATATATATATATATATATATATATATATATATATATATATATATATATATATATATATATATATATATATATATATATATATATATATATAGCAGCAACACTATTTTCAAAATCAAAATCCTGTATCTTCGCTTTGTAAAGTAGTAAATCTGATGTTTAAAATGAAGATAAGGATTGTTTTGCACATCATAAGATGTTAAAATTATTTTAGTTTTTAGCATATATAGAAACTATGGCGTGCGTGAAATAAATCAATCTAGAATTAAAAACAATATAAGCGGCCCGTGCCCCTTCGGCGCATCCGTAGTAAAGAATTTATGTTGGTGAAATCAACATGCCGTGTTTGTGACAGCAGCTGGCAGATGTCGTCTGACGTGAAAATTGGACCAGTTTGTTTAATTTCTTTAGCAGTTCTGAACATTTTTATGGGCACTGAAAAAGTAATAGTGAAAACACATGTTTTTCACACGGCAACTTAGAAGGTACGTAAAATAATTAGTTATTTCTGCTGCATTTTGATAATATCTTCAAATGTTGGGTAAAAATGACGTATCTATTGAAATAGACATGTTTTGACGATGTTATCAACAACGAGTGCGGGAGGATGCGAAAAGGAGCACTTGTTAGAAATATAAACCTGTTAGAAACAGGGACCGTGACCAGATAGTTTAATTTCAGCTTTGCAGTTATGCCATGCAAGTGCGCGTGGGGGACGCCCCAATAGTCCGACAATCCAGTAGTCCGAAAATCTTACCCACTAGTCCGACAACCCAATATCAAACGTCATAAAATTTCACTTGCACCATAATGTCCTAATTACGTACGCATCTAACAAACATACGAAAATCAATTATGCTTAATTTGATGTGTTTTGAAAGCAGAATTTGCAAAATGTAAACGGCGATGACACGTGTATCCGTGATTTATTTTTTCTCATGTACGTCACTAAAACCTGTAATATTGCGCACATTTAAACATTTTCTCGTAATCGATGCACAGCATGAGATGCTGTGTTATAAAATGCGTTGATTTATGCAAGTTTTGCCTCCCGATTAAAAATAATAAGCGTGGCAACGATATATCTGAAGAGGTAGAGATCTTGTGAAAAATCTGTTTACGAAATTGCATTCGTTATAGCAGGGGTGGACCGAGCAGCGAGGAAATCTCAAAGGCATTCTCCCTCCACCCCATTGGTGGTGATGGGGTGGAGCTACTCACAGACCTCAAGGATGTGTCGAAGGAGCGCCTGGGTCGCAACATAGATGGCCACAAGATCATGTTTCAGTACGATTTCCCGAAGAGGAATTACATCCTCGAGTCATTGATTGAGGTCTCGGAAACAGAGGTGGCAGACATCAACACCCTAAATGGCGACCTCGGCTTTCATCTGGTCAAACCCTATTCGAGCAATGCCCCGCCGATGACACATGATGGTCTGCTATTGACCCTGGCAAAAAACCTGCAGTTCATGTTTGAGAAGAATGAAGTGTGGTACCGCGCTCGACCTGGTGGTGACTGGCAAACATGGTTGCGACTATATAGGCCTTCCGCAGTCATTGACATAGAGGTTACTCCCCTCTCCACTGTTGTGAAAAGGGATGGGACAGTTTGAAAGCTCTACAATCGGGGATCATCCTTCCTCACCTACATAGGTGAAGGTGTCTCCATGACGAGGGTGGGTCACCGGATCGGAGTTACAGGTGGAAAGCTCCTGCTGCGTCGTCCATTCAATGGACCAGAAGAAGCTGTTAACGTCCAGGATGGCATCCTACGGGTAGATGGTGTGTCACATGTCTCCAAAGCCAAGGGTGCTGTTAAACTGCTTCAGCGAGTCAGACTCACTAACCCGCAAACGACTCATATAGTCCTAGAGCTACGTTTCTTAGCTGGCGGCAGAGTGAAGCAGCTAGCCCCTGCCCCTGAGGGGATGAAGATCACTATCGATCCGGATGGAAGTGGGCTCGATCTGGCACAGATATTTCTCGAGGGGTTCACTCTGTTCAGTTTAACTCTTCATATATAGCCATGATTCTCATCATACTGCTCGTGCTGGCGTCTACAGCAGTGGCACAGGGCGCTGAGACTGCCATGATATTGGATGCCAAGTGGGCCCACTTCCGGGATGCTCCCCAGTACAATCCTTGGGTCGACCCCTTGCGGAGAACCATTTACGACCGCTTTCAGCCACGTGAAGAGATCGAGTCTGTCTGCCACTTCTATGGCGTGGAGAGGGTAGGACGTGGTTGTCTGCTGGAGACACCTGCTAAGCACCAGATTCTCTGCATAACATGTGAACATTCCAGAGTCTGCAGTGGTGCAAATGCTAAGCACTTTAGCATCCTGCCAGGTGAGCGTTGTCAAGGTAGATGGAAGACACTATGGGTGGTTCCATCATACCGATGCGACTCTGGCAGAGACTACGTGTTTGTCTGAGCCTACACAGAGACTGGTCACTATCCTGCGAAGGTTCTCCCGGACATGCATGGGAGGTTTATATTCGCCACGGCCTTCCATGACCGGAAGAACTGCCCCAGGTTTTGGGTAGATTTTGCGGCACCATACACGAAAACACATGTCTCAACAACCCTATGCCCCAGCTAGAGCATGTCGATGAAGTCCTTGATCTGGCCCTCGGTCACAGAGCCGGGCGGCGAGATCTTGCCGCGTCATTTCTCCAGGGCGCGCGTCTGGCGAATGTCCTTGTAGGCGGCGCGCGGATTGGGCGACTCGCGGATCTGCATGGCAAGTATG
>CM067360.1:94902655-95000155 GCA_034401795.1 Chaetoderma sp. LZ-2023a | reverse complement strand
TGGACTTGTAGAGGTCACTAGACAGGACATATTGAGTGACCAGTCATTACTCTAGGTAATATGTGTGAACATGTAGAGGTCACTAGACAGGACATATTTAGTGACCAGTCATTCCTCTAGGTAATATGTGTGGACTTGTAGCGGTCACTAGACAGGACATATTGAGTGACCAGCCATTACTCTAGGTAATATGTGTAAACATGTAGAGGTCACTAGACAGAACATATTTAGTAACCAGTCATTCCTCTAGGTAATATGTGTGGACTTGTAGAAGTCACTAGACAGGACATATTGAGTGACCAGTCATTACTCTAGGTAATATGTGTAAACATGTAGAGGTCACTAGACAGAACATATTTAGTAACCAGTCATTTCTCTAGGTAATATGTGTGGACTTGTAGAAGTCACTAGACAGGACATATTGAGTACCACATAATTGCATTTTCTGGCTATTTTCAATTAGACATTCGGTCAGTTATAAAGCATTTTATGATACAACAATATACAGATGTCAGATTCTTAGCATCAGCCAGGTGAGATATTGACAGCTGCTGTCCCGATTACTCTACTGATCTACATATGACCTATAGGAAGCGGTATATGGGCATATAATACATTTTATGTGGTCATTCGCCAGGCTACTATGATTGGATCGAAAGTGTCATCTATTTTGATTACATATATATATAATATTTGGTCATTTTTTATCTACAATGAGGCCGATCATATTAAGCCGTTTGGGTAATCAAAACAGATGACACTTTCAATCCAATCATAGTAGCCTGGCGAATGACCACATAAGATGTTGATTATATGCCCAAATACCGCTTCATATAGGTCCTATGTAGATTATATATATATATATATATATATATATATATATATATATATATATATATATATATATATATATATATATATATATATATATATATATATATATATATATATATATATATATATATATGGGTTGATGAATTGATGGATGGATGGATGGTCCTTTGATGGGGGTTGAGGGGCTGAGAGCCCCAGGCCCACGAATGGCAACATACCCTTTATCCCAACAACTAAAAGATACAAGTACACATACTGATACATGGCATCAATGGCAAATAGCGTGGCCGGAGATTATTATAATTCAAGTTGAGTTTCAAATTCATTTTTATATATAATATACAATTTGCAGTAGCACAACAGGTTGTCCACCAAAGACAGTGACTATATCCAGACCTTGGACCCCTACATAGAACAAAAAATAAATTATACATGTAAAAATGGCACGGCACTATATAATATAGGAAGACATGAGCTTCAAGTTAAGTTCAATGTACTGTAAAGATAAATTGACAATATAGTTGCAGGACAGAGGGAAATTTGTTTATCTTGTTATATTAACATTCAATATTACATAGGTTCTGTCTATCATTTACAGTTTCTTACCTTTCCCATGTAGTGCTGATGGTGGTTGCGATTGTAATACTGATAGTTTCTTGGTAGTGTCATATCTTTAAGATGGTTGTAATGGCATCGGCCTTGGTTAGGATTAGCTATGGGCTATAGGAAGAAGCAGTTTATATTTTGGGGCAGTCCGTCCATCTTTCCGTCCATCTTGTTGAAGATTTGCGTAAATTCTGGATTTTTTTTGTTTGATAATTCAGATTCTATCTGGAGCTAAATTATAGGATATATAGAAAGATTTTCACATTATTGCAAAAAATATTTAATGATAGAATTGTGCAATATCAAGTGAGTTCCAGACGGTATCATGTTCGAAAGCCTGGGTACAAAACGAGTACAGAGATTCTGATACTGAATATATAGTAAATTATTAGTATTTGAAAACTGCAGTCACGACTAAATTGCGTATTTCGAAATTACTTCATAGTAGAATTTTTTTAACTCTACTTTATTAGCGCATTCATATATAATATACACCTGTGCAAAAGTTAAGCACCACCCTATTTTTACGCACATGCGAGGGTATATTCATGTGCTATGAAGAAAGCAATAGCATAAACATTTATGTACCCATCCATCTTAGTGCAAGAGGTAATAATGCAACTAGAGGAATGCTGATTATGATGGTGGGGAAACACTGTATGTTTTTGTTTGAACTTGAAAACGAGGCCTGATTCCTGTAGGTTCTGCACAGGAGGATCCCTCCTCACCATGTTTCCCAGATTGTCCCAGATATGCTCAATAGGGTTCATGTCAGGGCTCCTTGCTGGCCATGGTAGGGTTTCGATGGCATTCTGGCGGAGGTATTCATGCACAGCTCTAGCACGATGTGGTCGGGCGTTGTCATCCATGAATATAGGGTGGGTTCCAGGTGCATGATTTACAAAATGAGGGACCACAACTCTATCCAGTATGGAATCTTGATATCTTTGTCCATTTAGTGTTCCAGGTACAGTCAACAGATCCAGCTTACAATCAAATGAGATGCACCCCCGTATCATAACGGAACCTCCACCAAATGGAACTTCTTCCATGATGTTACGTTGGTCGTACGCCGTGCGTCTGGACCTCCATACACGAGTTCGACCATCTGTGGCATGAAGCAGGAACCGACTTTCATCGGACCAGTGTACCCGTCTCCAGGATCTCATGTTCCAGTGTCTTCTTTCGTTGCACCACCTCAGACGCTCCTCTTTGTGGTGTGCAGTGAGGAGAGGACGTCTGACAGGTCTCCTAGCTTGCATGCCAGCAGCATACAGTCTCCTTTTGACGGTAGACATTGACACTCTATTGCGCGTTTCCCATTGCTGGCTGAGCACTCTGCTGTTGGTGAATGGAGATCTCCTAACAAGGCGTACTAGGGCTCGATCATCACGGGCAGTAGTCTTCTTCGGTCTTCCAGATCTAGGCCTGTCCTTCACCTCGTTAGTTTGCCCATGTTTTGCAATCAAACGACTGATTACAGTATGGTTAATGTTCAGCTGTCTGCCAATCTCTCTGCATGACATACCAGTGGTATGCATGCCTATGATTTGCCATTTCACACGATCAATTAACCTTCGTCTTGCCATAGCGGTTCACAATCAAGAGCTAATTCTCTCTGTACAAATAAACCACGGTCATGAACACAAAATTCCTAATCTTGTCGCCTAAATCTGTATGTAATGTTCTACACCTCAAACTGGACTTTTACATAACTGAACACGTGTGCTGTTTCCCGCCACGCACGGACATCAAGCGGCATGAAGTTATGCATGCATGTGCATTTCGTACTTGGAATTATGTCAGCTAACGCGGGGACAAAAAGTATGGCAGCCTAGTTGTACCATCATGTTTCTACGTTCTATTGTTTTTGCTGGTGCTTAACCTTTGCACAGGTGTATATATATATGTGAATATAACAATGAAATTCTGGAGCCAACCCTATTACAAGCAATATGCCAGGACCTATCGACATCTATCCGATTGTGGCTAATGTGAACCAACTATCTTTGAATGGGGACATATTGTGAATAAGTAACTATATGGACATACTTGGTAATTATGATATTATTTGAGGGTAGAATCGTACAATATCTCGTACAGCACTGGTAAATAATAATGCATATCGAGTTCTGCATGGCTAGATGTTCGAAAACTGGTTACAAACAGAGTACATAGATATCGGTAGTAAATTATTGGCATCTGACAACTTTTGGTCGCTACTAAGTTGTGTATTATAAAATTACTTTACGGTGGAATTTTTTTTAATCGATATTATATTAGCATATTTATATATCTACCTGACATTTTGGGGCCAAACCTATTACAGACAGTAGGCTACCGAAAACCATGGATCTGCCAAAACTTGTGCAAATTTTTGCCATGGAATTGTGTGCTACGAAATTACTTCATGGTAGACATTTTAAGCTGGATACTTCATTAGCGTATTCATATACCGATCTGACCATATGTATGAATTTGGAACCGAATATGGGCCAAACATATTGCAGACAGTATGGTACTGAAAATCACTGATCTGCCAAGATTTAAGCCAATTTTCGTTATGGAATTGCAGACCAGGGAATTATTTCATTGTAGAATTTGTTTTAATTACGACTATAGCTAGCTATGATATGATATCATATTGTTTACAGCTGAAAGTAATTTAAGCTAAATTATACTTTTTAAACTCAAGTTTATGTGGGCGAAAATCTGGGGCCGAGCATAACCTACAGAAATTTACACAAAATTTATACACTATCTCGAATGTTCAGCCCAGTGTTTTATGCTATAATACATAAGGGAAATGAAACAGACACAGTACCTGGTATTGTCGTCATAATATATTAAACCTTTACTGTCTAAATTTGGTGAAGAATGTTAAAATATTTAGATAGTGAATGTCCATTTGCAAGCCAAGAGAAGACTGTTTTTGCAGATTTGCCACTGGAATCTGGAATGACTGTCTCGAGAGTCATTCCAGTGATAAACTATCAAAAACTGTCCCCTCATGGTATGCAATTTGACATTGCTCACGGTCACTGTAGGGGTCGGTTTGACCAGCTATGCCATGAGGCAGTTAAAATACAATAAGAGATGATGATAGGCCTATGAAGATTTTAAAACTAATTTGGCTAGATGCTGTCGGTGCTTGTAGCAGCAGCACAGTTAAATTAATTTCAAAATATTCAACAGAATGTTTATTAAATAGTAGACATACAATTCGCACAGCTTACAGACTTTTCAACGTTCCTGATAGCCATAGCTACGTCATTCATTACGTATTTTGACTGTGACGTCAGCCTACATGTGACATAATTGATTATGTGTGACAGGTTGGATAACTTATACCTTTTTCCATACGAGAATCGGTCCATTGTGATTGAGTCTACTTGCGTCTGGCAGGGCAATGCTAACTATCTGAATGCTCTTGCTAAAATATGTAGTCACTCATTACAAGTGGGTGGACCACACATTACTAAGTGGTATTGGCCGTTTAATGATCAAATTTGTTCATGACAATTTCAAAGGTGGGGTCCATTTCTAGCTAAGCTCTGTCCATTCTTTCGGCGTGTTGGAATCAATTTATATACTTTGATTCACGACTTCCCAGAATCCCAATTTCAAGGTAACTGTACAGGTAAGGTGTTGAATATCCTGAAACTAATTTGAATGGGTGCTTTTGCTGCCTATGGTCGTAACAGTGCCCGATCAAATTAATTTCAAAATATTCAACAGAATGTTGATTAAAAAGTAGACATAAAATGTGTACACTTGACGGACTATTCAATATTCTCGATGGAGCTAGAGACGTCATTCACTAAGCATTTTGACTATGACGCCTGTGAAGCTTTTATAGGACGCAATTGATAATGGTAAAAAACATACAACGCCCAGGAAAATTAGTTTCAAATTTTCAACAAAATGTTGATCAAATACTAAGGCCATACAATTCGTACAATACCCAGTCAAATTAGTATCAACATATTCAACAGAATGTTGAATATTGTCTGTATGTCCACATGTTGGATTTGTTAATAAAGATTGTTTGCTTGCTTAGTTTTTTAACACACTGGCAACACGATGACTTCAATTTCTGTGCTAACCTCCCCTTCGGAGTGCACCCGTTAGTTTACTTTGTTGATCATCATCATCCCGCAATTCCGCATAGCATCAGCAACCCAGACATCTTTCCACTGGACCACCGCACCAAGACAAGAATCGGATATACTGATACACTGCCGAATTCATATTAGACTATCTTTTGAATGCACACCGTATGGTGTATTCTATGCCCTCGCCCGTTCTCCATCACGACACTGGCAGTAGTTGATTGATTGATTGATTGATTAAATCCCGGGGATTAAATCGTAAATACATAAAATTCGTACACTTGATGGACTATTCAATGTTCCTGATGAAGCTATTTACATCATTCATCACGTATTTTGATTGTGACGTCATCATACATATGACGTATTTAATTATGACGTCATATGCTTGGGTGGCAGATCAGATCCATCCATTGTCATAGATATATCCTATGCCCATTTGCAGACCATGAGACCGTTGTTTTTGGCACTTTACCATTGGAATGATAGGCTCAGTTATCGAGCCAGTCATTCCAGTGGTAAATTTTCAAAAATGCCTACCTGTTAGATGTAAATGGTAGTTTCTCAAGATTACTACAGAAGCCATTTTGGTCAGTTTGATCGGAACGAGTGTTGAAGTGGCGGTTAAGAGATGTACGTGGGTACAGTGGGACAGATCACAATACTATTTTATTTCTGATGCAAATCTACAGTCAGAAATTAGCCCAGGCCACCAGCTAGTAGTGCAACTAGCCCCAATAGTGCGGGTATGCGTTTAATGCGCACGAGAAATCTAGACAATATATCCTAAATCTACGATTCCAATCTAAATAGAGACGCTCTCTTTAATAATATATATATATATATATATATATATATATATATATATATATATATATATATATATATATATATATATATATATATATATATATATATATATATATATATATATATATATATATATATATATATATATATATATATATATATATATATATATATCGCTCTTGTTAGTGTTAGAAGATCTGGCGAGAAAGTGAATGACCACACTTTCTCGTGAAAAATGCCAGCGCCGGCAATGGACCTTTCCAGTCTTAGCTATGCCCCGCTCACCTCTAGCTAAGCTCCACCCACACTTCACAGTGTTGGGATCGATCGATCCCCGCGAATGCCCTGACTCAATTTCCTAAAATCTATACAGGTAAGGCGTTGACTATTTTGTAACTAATTTGACTGGGTGCTGTTGCTGTCTATGGCAGCAACAGCACCCAGTCAAATTAGTTTCAAATTATTCAACAGAATATATCTTAAATAGTAGACATGCAATTCTTACAACAACTCATAGTCCGTCTTCAATGGACCTTTCCAATTGTATCCTTCGATTATATGACGTCATAGCCAACTAAGTGACGTGCATGCTGACATCATAATCATTACGTCATAAATGATTCAATTTGGTCCGTCTTTAACTCTTAATCGTCCGACACGTTGTAAGAATTGTATGTCTGCTTTTTAATAAACATGCAGTTTAATATTTTGAAAACAAATTAAACTGGGCGCTGTTGCTGCCGTAAGCAGCAACAGCACCCTTACGGCAGCAACAGCACTGGGTCAAATTAGTTACAAAATATTTAACAGCTTACCTGTATCGTTTTCTGGAAATTGATAGTCATGTAATTCAGGGATCGATCGATCTCAACACGAGCGAGGTGTGTGTGGAGCTTAGCTAGAGGTGGGCGGGGACTAGCTGAAACTGGAAAGTTCCATTATGCGTTCGTGACGTACTTGTCTACGTCATTCATGGCGTCATAATGATGTCATTGATTATGATGTCATTTTACACGTCACGTAATTGATTACGACGTCATGTGATGGATGGATAATGTGGAAAGGTCCATTCTAGACACAACCAAGTGAATGTGTAGCGCTGAGTGGCCACGGAAAGAGATGATAGGCCTACATGCACATCTGTCGTCGTCATCGTAATTTATATACATACTTTGAACAATGACTTCCCAGAATCCTCTTTTCACGGTAACTATGGAGGTGAGCTGTTGAATATTTTGGAACTAATTTGGCTGCTGCTTGTTAAATAGTAAAGCTTTTCAATTCGTACAGCTTGTAGATATGGGATTGTCCGGTGGGGAGTCATGACCCTGTGGACATCTTATATTTATGTGAGTAAGACCTTGGTGAAATTAATATTTGAAAATACCAGGTGAGCTAATGGACGGAGTAACACGCATCATACTATAGTACGTAGAAGGGCTGCTGCACTGGGTGACATGGACCGGTGCTGCCGCAACAACAGTTTCTCACGAAACTGATGCGTACATGATAACCGTATTAAGTAAGAATTGGAATTATAGGAGGATAGAATAGAGTAGGACCCACGGTTCTGGTTTGATGGTATCTGTCAATAGTTGAAGATGAAAGTTGGTGGCGTGGGATCGGCACACACTTTCAGAATATTCAGCAGTCATTTTGGGCAATAGTTTAGAAAATAGTACAGAGACGGATTAGACGTGACAGACAAAAAGAATGGTTAAAAGGTTGAGTGATGGGATCAAAAGGTTGACTGACAAGGGAATCATCAACTCCCTATAGAAAGTAAAACAACACCAGCTGGCAATGAGATCATACAGCTCATGTGCTATTAACCATCGTATCCTACAGGCTTATTAGCAATAGGCAATAGGCAAGACATGGACAAAATAGCATCCTGTAGGAGTGATTGACACTAACGAAGTTTGTGTATAAACTATGTGTCGATCAAAAACAGAGTATCCGGTTAGAGACGAATTTGTATATAAACAATATGTCACTCACAGAGTGACATGATACAACAACAGATGAAGTAATGTTGTTAGTTAGCTGACAGATCGCATCAAAGCAGAACCAGCCTAAACCGCAAAAGACCTGATGCAGGCACCCTCCCTTGAACGGAGGGTCGGAGTGTTGATTGGTCGGGATGACGTCATCATCCAATGAGAGTCCGGTCAACCTCTGGAGAAGTGAAACCAAGCGATGACCGAATCGAAACTCAGGGGAGTATAAAAAGGGGACTCTGGCTGAAAGCAGGAGCTTCGGTCTTGTTTTGGTAAAAGTTAGGTTCTCTCGGTCCGTGTGTAAATCAAGTAGTTAACTCTGAATAAATTGCGTTAGGTGTTAGAGTTAGATTGATAGGATATAGCAGACCTGTCGTGACAGGGAGTAATATCAGTCAATGTTAGATAGGAAACGTACCGGTTAGATAAGTAATTAAAGTTAGTCAAACTCATATAAGTATTAACCTTTTCTTTGTGGCAGTAAAAGCCACCCTTAGTATAAGTGTACAGTTAGAATTATAATTAAAGTCATCACCTTGATAACCTCAAGGCAAGAGTTTTGTTGTGCTATTTAATTCTGGAGACTACGGAAGACCACCGTAGCTTACCTACGAGTTCTGAGATTCAGTCAGATCAGGCCCGGATATCCAATACAAATATCGTTCAGTACATCTATTTACGAGGCGAGCTGATATCCATCTTTTGCGTTCTCGGTAAAGTGAGTTGCCGCAGCAACTCTACATACAAGCTTTACCCAAAATGGAAAAGACTTCATAACCGATTATACCAGATAATCACTCATAAGTAGTAATCAAATCTTGAAGATAAGAATCCAAAATCTTCAGTGGCTTCAACTGCCAGGATCCGGAATTAAAAGTAACAGTGAGTACATAAGAATATATGGCCCAAGAACAAGAGAGACGACCAACGACCATAGTGGTTAAAGACGTGGCTGACAGAGTAGCGAATTTCTTAGAAGTAGCGCAGCGGTCAGAAGGCTGTCAGGTGACCCAGCATCGGGAGTACGGGAGTAATTCCATTTGCAAAATAACAACTGTAATCAGTTGCCCCAAGCATCTGAGAGTGGCAAGGGTGGTCGTTAGTATCCATTACAACTAGCAACCAAAATGGCAAGAAGAGGAGACCCAGACCCGACCCTACCACCGATAGAGAGACACCCGACAGTGGAGCTTAGACCCGAGACTATAGCCGCCATGCAGGCGATGGGGACAGCCATGGCGGGAGCAATTGTGGCGAGTAGCGATCGCCGAGAAACTGCCCGAGTATACCGATGGGAAATACGGGATACCATATACAGGATACAGCCGTGTGACGGAGTCGTGCCTGAGGAGGTGCGTACCTTTCTGGATGAAACCAGGAGGGTGTGTGTAGCTAATGAGGGCCGGCTGGAAGGAATCCCCGCCTATGTGGTAACCCGAGCGGCTCGAGGGCAGTTGTCGAGAGCAATCGACAGTTTCATGGTGGGAAAAATCAGAGAAGAGGTGTCATACGCGGAGTTTGCTGACTACATTACAACCAACTTCGTATCCACCAATGAGACTGAACGGATCAAGTACGATCTAGAGGGCATGAAGCAGCAAAGGAACGAGACGGTGATTACATTCAACCGGAGATACAAAGAAGCTAGCAGTAGGGCGTACCCTAATGAGAATGGAGACAATCGCCGTACCAGTCGCGGCATTTATTTGCGGGCTTTGGGCGACCGAGGGTTAAGCAAACGCATAGTGTGTAAGAGAGCCACCACCCTGGCCCGAGCCATAGAGATAGCCGAGGAGGAAGAAACGTGTAATGATCTGTTACGAGCGATGCAAATAGAGGAAAGACACGAAGAAAGAATGGAGGTGAACATGTTGGAGGAGGGTGAAGAAAGGGAGATATGGAGTGTAGTCAAGAAGTTAAAGCAACAGATAGCGGCACAGTCCAAAATGATTGAGCAGCTGTGTGGGCTGGTAAAAGATCTCCAGAGAAACGAAGACGCACCAAAACCGATAAATCTAAGAACACAAAGCGCGAAGAAGGTGGCCCAACAACCACCGAAAAGACATGTCCCAGCAGCGAGAACAGCATCTTCACGAAATTTGAGCCATGTTACGTGCTACAATTGCGGACAAAGTGGCCACTACAAAAGCGAGTGTAACCGACCCAGTACAAACACCACGTAGTACGCCATGAAAAATAGCGACACGTCCTCGACCACAGAGGCCACCAATGACGTGTTTCCGGTGTGGACGGGAAGGCCACATGGCCCGAGATTGCGGTGATAACATGTTTGGAAATACTCCATCCATAGTAAAGTGTTTTGGCTGCGGCCAATAGGGACACTATGCGAGAGATTGTCCTAATAACGCGCAAGAACAACGCGGGCAACAGCCATCGGTCCGGCCTATCAGACAGCCGGAGCGAAAGGTTGCTCGACGAGCACCAAAGCGGCCACGCGAAGCAGAGATGGACATTGACGAGATAAATGACCATCGTCGAAACGAACAACAGATTATTCCTAGGGAGTGTTCGAGAAATGTAAGAATGGATTATAACAATTCGCGAGGACGAGACAGTGAATATGAGGATCGGGACGGATTCGTAGTAACGGGTCCAGGAACTGACGCGTATGGGCGATATGGTGGATGAGACACATCACCTCCTCGAGATTCGTACGCGGAAGCAGTTAGCAGGAGAAGGAGCCCGTTAAACTAAGACGGAGAAAGCCGTTGGTGCAAGCACCGACCGAACGGTTTTTAATCCGTCTACAAGTGGATTCTAACGGTCCAACGGATCAGGGTGAGTACCTGCATGCCTTAGTGGATACTGGTGCGAGCACATCTTTGGTTCGTAAGGATATATGGCGTAGCATGTTAAAGGCTAGGCCATTGAAAAGAGCAAAGATGCTCTTAGCCATTAATGGTTCTCCCATAGAACTGTTGGGAGAGACCCAAGTAAAATTCAAGAATGCCCGGCCTATTCCTAGTACGATAGTAGCACGAATGAGGCATGAATGTTTGCTTGGAGCGGATGCTTTGTACTTGGGAAATGCAAAGATTGATTATCACGCCAAAGTAGTAGTATGGTTTGGCCGGGTATATCCCTTCAGGTATCCCTATAGGGAACAGACGAATTATATCTATGAAAGTTGTAAGGAAACGACCGGATATAAAGATATCGACAAGGTCTTGGGGGACTTTGCGGATATCTTTGATACGGCTCGTCCAAAAACTCTAGGACTGGTTCCCAAAGTGAAGTGTATGGTACTAACAGGAGATGCATTTCCTATAAGGCAGAAGGCCTACCGTTTACCGCTAGCCAAGCAGTACATAGTCAAGAACCAAGTAGCTGAGATGCTGGCAGCGGGTGTCATAAGACCGTCGTCATCACCATGGGCGTCACCCATTACATTGGTCCCTAAGAAGGATGGGGACACGAGGTTTTGTATAGACTACAGAAAATTGAATTCCGTATGTCGTAAGGATAGTTATCCTTTGCCGAATATATCGGACATTTTTTATTCTATGGGCGGCGCAACGATATTTTCTACTATGGACTTGAAGTCTGGCTATTGGCAGATACCAATGGACAGCCAAGACATAGAGAAGACAGTGTTCGTATGCAGTGAAGGCTTGTTCGAATGGATTCGGATGCCGTTCGGTTTTGCGAACTCAGGTGCCATATTTCAGAGGGCAATGAATGATATTTTCCGAGAATTCGTGGGAAAATATTTGCATGTTTTCGTCGACGATATAGTCGTCTATTCGAGAAATCCGACGGAACATGCACAGCACTTGCGTAAGGTCATGCGTAGGATACGAGAGTATAACTTGCAAGTTAAGAAAAAGAAGTGCGATTTTGCTAAACCATCGGTTGATTTGCTAGGTTATCGCATTTCCGCACAAGGAGTAGCTCCTCAGGCTCAAAAGGTCAAGGTCATTAGGGAAATGTCACCCCCACGCGATGTGGGCGAAGTAAGAAGTTTCCTTGGAGCTACCGGTTATTACCGCTCCTGTGTGCAAGGCTATGCCGAAATTGCTAAGCCTCTGATCGAATTAACTAAAAAGTATAAACGTTTTGAATGGGGTGCGGATGAACAGCAAGCGTTCAAGAAATTACAGAACTTGCTGTGTAGTGAGACGGTTCTCACATATCCGAATTTGAATGCTCCGTATAAGTTATATACTGATGCGTCTAGCTATGCGATAGGTGCAATATTGGTACAGGTAGATGATAATGGTGTAGAGCGAGTAATCCAGTATGTGAGCTCTACTCTTAAAGACAGTCAGTTGAATTGGCCTGTAATAGAAAAGGAAGCTTATGCAGTGATATATGCGTTGAAAAAGCTTCGACCTTATCTATTTGGTGCGCAGTTTACCATGTATACTGACCACAAACCCCTAAAGAGTTTGTTTGTGGGAGAGGTTAAGAACACGAAAGTGCAGTGCTGGGCAGTACTGATTGCAGAATACGGATGTAAGATAGAATACATCCAAGGCTCGAAGAATATTCGAGCGGACATGTTGTCCAGGTTACGTCGTCCAGTGGAGGTCGCCACATTAGATACTGGCGATTTTGTCATACCGGATGTGGATGAGGGCGCATTACCGCACGTCCCTCTGGAGGCATTCGATATTCCCTATGACGAGTTGTGTACCGAACAGACCAAGGAATACCCGGAGCTGTTCAAGAACACTCCAGAGGAGTACATGGTCAAGAACGGTATTCTGTATTCTTTAGTTACGCCTTCAGCATTGGACGCTGAGTACCCCAGAATTGTCTTACCTACCCTGTTCCGTGAGAATGTGCTCCAGATGGCTCATGAACGAGCCGGTCACCAAGGTCTGCAGAAGACCATCGGTATGGTATGGGATTCTTTTGTCTGGACGTCTTTGAGGAAAGACGTGGTACGTATGCTTGAGATGTGTACGACATGCCAGGTCAACAGACCTGTCACTACTCGACCAAGGTATACCGAGATGCCCATGGCCAATTATCCCAGTCAGATAATTGGAATGGATTTGATTGGGCCACTGTTGGAGTCGAGTAAGCGTAATATGTATATCATGACGATCGTTGATCACTGTTCTGCATGGGCAGAAGCATATCCGATTCCGTCTAAGACGTCTCAGAATGTTGAGGACAAGTTCTTCAATGAGTACGTCGCGCGTCATGGTGTCCCTGAGATCGTGGTAACCGATCAGGGAAAAGAATTTTGTTCTAAATCTCTGGAAAAACGATTTAAGGAACACGGTATCGATCATAGGCGATCGAGTCCATACCATCCTCAGACGAATGGATGTACCAAGAGGTTCAATCAAACTCTTAAGGAGTTAATCCAGAAAGGGGTGAATAATGCGTCTCGTGCATGGGAAGACGAGTTGGGTGCAGCGTTGACCGCGTACCGCAGTACTCGTCATTCCACGACCGGATATACGCCATTCTATCT
Organism: Chaetoderma sp. LZ-2023a; assembly: GCA_034401795.1. Taxonomy (NCBI): domain Eukaryota; kingdom Metazoa; phylum Mollusca; class Caudofoveata; order Chaetodermatida; family Chaetodermatidae; genus Chaetoderma; species Chaetoderma sp. LZ-2023a. The sequence continues at coordinate 94,986,344 of CM067360.1, read as the reverse complement.
AACGTATGGTCGACGAGCAAGACTTCCGTTTGCTATTCCTATAGATGCTTCGCAGGATCTTGGTGCGAGACTGACATGTCTCAATAATGCCTTGCTGCGTGCTCGTAGTGAAACGGCGAAGTCTCATGAGGTTCACCGAGAACAAATTGATAAGCGTGCAAACGCTGGTATCTTCAAAGTAGGTGATTCGGTGGTTGTGAAGGCGGAGGAACGAATGAAGTTGACCTCTCGCAGTGACCCCGAATATGACATCTTTAAGATCAACGGGCCAGTGGCTCATGTCCGACATCAGCGATCTGGGAAGGTGCGTGTACTTAATATAGCCAAGTTACGCGTAGTCGACTCGGAGATGTGCTGGGACAAGGTACGACCACGCCCTGTTCGTAACCCCACAAAAGGTACGAAAGCTAGCCATCATCCGAGAATGATGCAGATCCCTGAGTCTGAAACCTTGCCGGTAGCTGGCAATAATGTGACCCCTAGTAGCGTGAATCGTCGGAAGCGGCCCGCTTCTGATGATGAGCCAAGGGTGAGCAAGGTGGGTAAGAGGGTTGATAATAACATCAGTCAACCTGGTACGAGTATGACTCGAAACCATGAGTCACCAACCGAAACTCACGTGATTACTCCTAATGCGATGATGGACACATCGGAGGAGGTACCCGAGAGTGTGCCGGAGCCAATGGAAACGCTTCCAGCACACCCATACTTTCTGCGCAAGCGCAGGCATGTACCTGATGTCGAAACTAACACCAAGAGACTCAGGATCGGCACGTTTGGGCGTGCTCTATATGATGACTTCATCGATCGCATAGATGCAGTGATACTGCGACATAGCCGCAGATAATTATCATTATGAATTATACTCTGTACCAGTAAGCATCGTAATAGTGTAGCATCACATATTCAGTAAAAATTTTAGTGTTAGTATCCGATAGAAAAATAACGGTAGGAAAGTAACAATAAGCATCGTAATAGTGTTGCATCGCATATTCAGTCAAAAAGTCAAGGGTTATAGCTGATGGAGGCGTACCAAACATAAAACATGTCTGTGACAGCTCTATCTGCTGAGGCTGCCCGGGCCGCTGGCGCCATGGTAGCCAAAATAGATAGGATGTGTAACGCGGACAAGGATTTGATGCGTATAATGATTATGGGAAGTATGAGGTTCATGTTGAAGGATAACAAAATTAATGCGGGAAGGATTATATTCCGGGCCGAAATCAGCAAGACTTTGCTGGCCGGGTATGGAATAAACATTGGCTTCGAGTGCTGTTGTTGAGAAGCTTTATTAATCGCTGTATTTCTCACCAAGATCTGGTAGTGCGTGACCTGGTCAGAATGTCCTGGTGGTAAACATAGGGTATGTCAGGGTCAGCTCTGAAATCAGCAAGACTTTGCTGGCCGGGTATGGAATAAAGCATTGGCTTCGAGTGCTGTTGTTGAGAAGCTTTATTAATCGCTGTATTTCTCACCAAGATCTGGTAGTGCGTGACCTGGTCAGAATGTCCTGGTGGTAAACATAGGGTATGTCAGGGTCAGCTCAGGGTCGTTAATACCCCGTGCCCTGCACAGTGTGTGTCTTAAGGAATCACAGATAGAAATTGCAATATTCAACTATCGGAGTCCAACGTAACCGCAAGTAAATTAATTGCCAATAAGAAAATAGGTGTGGTTTTGCAAACGTTCGGTGAGACTATGGAAATTCATTGTGACGGACAACTAACAGACCGATGTGACGTAAGTAATGGTGTGTAAGCGTTGATGTCTGGAAAATGTGGTTATAGCGGGAAGGGTTGGCAATTCGAGCCTGTAGCGTCTTACAGTCGGACGTACACTCGAGTTAGCCTGCCCATTGAAATGCCCCACTTGGATGTGACCGGCGTTCTAGATAAATCCATGATAGTAGAGCATTTGAAGGTGCAACCCTGGGATCATTTACAGAAATCTAAGTATGTGCCACTAGCACCATTGTCCGCAATCGACCCAGTGATGGTCGATGGCATAGGGGTACGATCTTTTGTTAATTGACGCTCTCTTAAGGCCTTAAGAGGTGGTTAATTAACTTTGGTTGAGGGGCATGTGTAGATATGGGATTGTCCGGTGGGGAGTCATGACCCTGTGGACATCTTATATTTATGTGAGTAAGACCTTGGTGAAATTAATATTTGAAAATACCAGGTGAGCTAATGGACGGAGTAACACGCATCATACTATAGTACGTAGAAGGGCTGCTGCACTGGGTGACATGGACTGGTGCTGCCGCAACAACAGTTTCTCACGAAACTGATGCGTACATGATAACCGTATTAAGTAAGAATTGGAATTATAGGAGGATAGAATAGAGTAGGACCCACGGTTCTGGTTTGATGGTATCTGTCAATAGTTGAAGATGAAAGTTGGTGGCGTGGGATCGGCACACACTTTCAGAATATTCAGCAGTCATTTTGGGCAATAGTTTAGAAAATAGTACAGAGACGGATTAGACGTGACAGACAAAAAGAATGGTTAAAAGGTTTGAGTGATGGGATCAAAAGGTTGACTGACAAGGGAATCATCAACTCCCTATAGAAAGTAAAACAACACCAGCTGGCAATGAGATCATACAGCTCATGTGCTATTAACCATCGTATCCTACAGGCTTATTAGCAATAGGCAATAGGCAAGACATGGACAAAATAGTGTCCTGTAGGAGTGATTGACACTAACGAAGTTTGTGTATAAACTATGTGTCGATCAAAAACAGAGTATCCGGTTAGAGACGAATTTGTATATAAACAATATGTCACTCACAGAGTGACATGATACAACAACGGATGAAGTAATGTTGTTAGTTAGCTGACAGATCGCATCAAAGCAGAACCAGCCTAAACCGCAAAAGACCTGATGTAGGCACCCTCCCTTGAAGGGAGGGTCGGAGTGTTGATTGGTCGGGATGACGTCATCATCCAATGAGAGTCCGGTCAACCTCTGGAGAAGTGAAACCAAGCGATGACCGAATCGAAACTCAGGGGAGTATAAAAAGGGGACTCTGGCTGAAAGCAGGAGCTTCGGTCTTGTTTTGGTAAAAGTTTGGTTCTCTCGGTCCGTGTGTAAATCAAGTAGTTAACTCTGAATAAATTGCGTTAGGTGTTAGAGTTAGATTGATAGGATATAGCAGACCTGTCGTGACAGGGAGTAATATCAGTCAATGTTAGATAGGAAACGTACCGGTTAGATAAGTAATTAAAGTTAGTCAAACTCATATAAGTATTAATCTTTTCTTTGTGGCAGTAAAAGCCACCCTTAGTATAAGTGTACAGTTAGAATTATAATTAAAGTCATCACCTTGATAACCTCAAGGCAAGAGTTTTGTTGTGCTATTTAATTCTCGAGACTACGGAAGACCACCGTAGCTTACCTACGAGTTCTGAGATTCAGTCAGATCAGGCCCGGATATCCAATACAAATATCGTTCAGTACATCTATTTACGAGGCGAGCTGATATCCATCTTTTGCGTTCTCGGTAAAGTGAGTTGTCGCAGCAACTCTACATACAAGCTTTACCCAAAACGGAAAAGACTTCATAACCGATTATACCAGATAATCACTCATAAGTAGTAATCGAATCTTGAAGATAAGAATCCAAAATCTTCAAGCTGAAGGACTTTCAATGTTCCTGTTGGACATAGCCACGCCAGTCATTACGTATTTTGACTGTGACGTCACATGCCTGGGAACTGATTGATCTTTCGATTATATGACGTCATATGACGTCATAGCCAACTAAGTGACGTGCATGCTGACATCATAATCATTACATCATAAATGATTCTATTTGGCCCGTCTTTAACTCTTAATCGTCCAACACGTTGTAAGAATTGTATGTCTGCTGTTTAATATTTTGAAACTATTTTGACTGGGCGCTGTTGCTGCCGTAAGCAGCAACAGCACCCAATCAAATTAGTTTCAAAATATTTAACAGCTTACCTGTATAGTTTTCTGGAAATTGATAGTCAGGTATTTCAGGGATCGATCGATCCCAGAGCGAGGTGTGAGTGGAGCTTAGCTAGATGTGGGCGGGGACTAGCTCAAACTGGAAAGGTCCATTATGCGTCCGTGACGTACTTGTCTAAGTCATTCATGACGTCATTTATTATGATGTCATTCTACATGTCACGTAGTTGATCATGACATCATGTGATGGACGGATAATGTGGAATGGTCTATTCTTGATACAACCAAGTGAATGTGTAGCGCTGAGCGGCCACGGAAAGAGATGATAGGCCTAAACGCACATCCGGCGCTGTCGTCTTGATTTATATACATACTTTGACCCATGACTTCCCAGAATCCCATTTTCACGGTAACTATGGGGGTGAGCTTTTGAATATTTTGGAGACTAATTTGACTGGGTGCTGCTGCTTATTAAATAGTAAAGCTCTTCAATTCGTACAGCTGAAGGACTTCAATGTTCCTGCTGGACATAGCTACGCCAGTCATTACGTAATTTGACTGTGACGTCACCCTCCTGGGGACAGGTTGGTGGCGGGGGTGGGTGGGTGGGTGGGGGGGGGGGAACTAATTGATTATAATGGCAAGGCTCTTCAATATCTGACCGCTCTTGCTAAAATATGTGCTCACTTAAGTGATTCGACTGATTAGGCCACGTTATACAGCTCATAAATAAGTTAACATACTTACAAAACATAAACAGAAATTCAGATGTTCTATACCATCCAGTAGGCGGTTTTACAGTACAGCTCATACATGTAAATAAGGCACTATATTTGCAAAGAAAAACAGAAATTCCACCTTGCTTTGAAAACGTTTTAATTTATTTTTTAGGTCTTCTATACCAAACGGTGTCAGGGTTCACGAAAACTGGGAGATAAAAAACACTAACCATTATCTTTCTGCTTTCAAAGGCTAGGCCTAGTTGTTTCACGGTCATTACAAGAAAGATTTGTGTAGATTATGTAAACAATAATGCTGAAAATTGTCTACATGTGTGCAGCAACGGTTTACGGCAGCAGTTTCCAAAATGAATACAAGTTATCATATAGTTATCATATGTAGATAAATATTTGTAATTTCAGTGATGTATGCGTTAGGTTTTAACGCATTTCTGTCATTCTTACCGCCTCTCAGTAATACCGTATTTCCCCTATTTATTTTTACCGTAGATTTGTAGTTCCGTATTTTGCATGCTATTTAAGCAGAATTTCTATTCCAATTGACAAAAAAATAATTTACTTGAGTTTTGGAGCCAATATACATATCTGATCGTCTGCGTCAGATGTCAGTCAGTCAGTGAAGATCCAGCGGTGGAGACATCTACCCCATTCCCCCATAGTAAGCGTATGAGCGATCAAGTCAATATATATCCTAAATCTATGGTTCCAACTAAAATAGAGGCACGCTCTATCTATATCTCTAGTGAGCTGTTGGAGACCACAATCCTTTGCGCAAGATGGCCGCGCCTATACGCTGTTCTAGCCACAACCCGAATATAAGCGTAGCCGTGAGCGGACACGCAATAAACCCTCCCAAATAGACTAAATGCCTACACGGGTATTGACATGCAGCAAAATAGTGTTGTGGTGAGTTTGTCAGTTATACTAAAAGCTACCTTCAACAAACTATTTTACTGTGAAACAAGACGTGTTTAATTTTCATGAATATGTTATCATTGTTACTTATAGCATGATATTAAGTCCTTATCACTCTGATGTCAAACCTTTTATTTTTAAGGAGTCTGTCGAATTCATACGTGTGTGTATTGTGGAAATAATGTTGCTGTTGCTGTCTTAAATAGAAACAGCTTTCAGCAACATTAATTCTAAAATGTACACCAGGCTCTTCAAGAGCAAGGTAGAACTTTGACAGCAGATTGATATACGGGTTATAACTTAGCAGTATGTAGTACGCGAGGAAATATTTTTGATTAAAACGGAGATCGAGAACGCATTCTTCAGGCTAAAATGTGTAATATTTTTTGTCAATTGAAGGTCCATATTTACGACTAAAAATGTATATTTCTTTTGGTGCAAGTGACAACAAATATATTTATAACAAGTTTACTGAAAACTGCTGCTGCCTATAGCAGCAACAACCTTTCGTCAAACTGGTGTCAATATAATCAGCTGATAATACAATTGTCACTAGATAAAGATAACAATTTGGCTGAAAATCGTTGACGCAACAACTTTCAATCAAATTGTTCTCAAAATAATTAGCAGTGTAATCAACATTGCACGACTTGCTGAATATATTTCGCGCAACTTTATTGACAATTATTTCTTACCCAGGCAGCAACAGCGTTGTCAAATTTTTCTCAGAATAATTAGCGGACTTCCTGTTTTGTTTGCGAGTAACTTTTACGGAGAACGACGTCTAAATGTAATTCACACTAAACTTAGAAACAGATGCAGCCAATTAAATGCCCACTTATTTCACTTTAACATAGTAGCAAACCAAAACTGTCCACACTGCGACCATATAGAAGATAACAACCATTACCTCTTTATATGTAATCATTACAATAATCCAAGACGCACGCTCTTAAATGCTCTAAGACCTCTTGCTCTACACGACCTGTCAGTGAATCTACTTCTAAACGGAGATGCTGACCTCGAAAATAACCAGAATATATTTATATTTCAAAATGTCCATGAATATATTCGCAGTACCAAAAGATTTGATCAGAGCTAGGAAAACTTCGAGGTGTATGTTCGCACCATGATTCTTGGAGATGGAATTGTTGGGGTGGTAAGCTTTTGGAGGCATGGACTGTGTGTCTAGGTGTGGCGGGGCGGGATGGGTCTTAGCATCTGATGCTTTCGTTTCAAGTGAAATAGTGTGTTGTTGTTTTCTATTGTGAAATTGAATTGGGGACTAAATTATATAGACTTATGTTTTATGAATGGGCGCACGACTTGGGCCGCTATGAGCGCTAAATTCCTTCAGTTTTGTCTTGGAGAATTTTGGTGTGAATACGCACCTTTAAGAGGAGGTTGATGTGAGCACGCACACACACGCATGCACGTACGCAAGCACGCACGCATGTTCCAGCACACGAACGAATGCAGGCACGCACAAATGCACAACACACGTGAATACTTAGTAGATATATCACAAGTACTTTATTGTTTTAAATTCAATTCAATTCAATTTATTTACACCCAGGCCACAATGTGGCATATGGGGTCCATTAATACATACATTTACACGGTCAATGGCGATTACATGGAATGTTGGTTATTATTATTATTATTGTTATTATTATTATTATTATTATTATTATTACATGTATTATTATTATTATTATTATTATTATTATTATTATTATTATTATTATTATTATTATTTCAACATAATATAAGTACCTAGGTAATCAAAACTCCCTCCCGTTAGCCATCTGAGTAATGAAATTAAATAGTGATTTGCATATACCCGTGATGTACATATAGGTGTTATGAAAAGAAAAGTTTGTTTATAGCAAATATGATGAGTGCGACCGGTCGGTCAGTCCAGTAGCGAAGCCCTCAAATTCCTCCACACGAAATTCGAAAGGTATGGAGGAAATTGGAGGTCCCCACTCCCAGAAGATATTTAGAATTTGAAACACGCAAACAGGTGCACATCTACATACATATTCACGCACGGATTACAACAATGATACACACTACTTAACCACTAAAATCACAAGGACGCTTTAAAAACTACATGCATATACACACATATATGAACACAAGTCAAAATCTTATCTTAATTATTTTATATTAATTTTCATTTAAATATTATATTCATTATGGTATAAGTTCTTATAAACTGCACATTTTCGTTATTATTATAATTTATTGTATATTATTCGGAGACAACTTGTGACTCAATCCGTATTGTCTCTTGAACAATAGAAATATGTTTAAATAAAAAAGAAAAGAAATATACACAACTGGTATTGAACTATGCTATGCACATCTGCGCGCGCTCACCTTGAAAGCCAGCAGAAGAATGACCAGCATTAGCGTTACGAGAATGGTTTTATACGATCAATTGTTCACCGGCGAAGACAATAGAGTCTGAAATAATATCGCCAGCAAATATCCACCTAAAATGGCAGCTACAGTTCTAGTTAGTTAAAGTGTCCATAAATTAACAAATTGTCATAAATTTAGCTAGGATATGTATCTTTTAATAATAGATGAGAACATTAATCCGGCCCTCGTCATCACAAGGTACCTATTTACATCTATGTCGACAGGAACAATGCAGAATTATGTGACTTGCTCAAGGGCATAACGCTGAGGACCGGCAGGGAAGCAAACTTGCTAATCGAGTACCCCTAAGTACTCGCCGTCGCGCACTCCATTTATCAACACACACAAAAATAAGCTAACAAAACTAAAATCATTGCAAAAACAATCTATTAAACTATTCACCCAAACACCAGAGGGACAAGATATTTTCAAAATAAACAAAATTCTAAAACTGGAAGGGTCCAGCTATACACTATTCTTAGGGACTACTACAATGGTACCCTACCCCTATCCCTTTCAAATATATTTACAAAACAGCCAGACATACTGTACATTCTCATAACACAAGATCACACAATAACCTATACACAGCCTACCACCGAACACAGGCAGCTCACCAAACACTGTCATACCAAGCAATACAATTATGGAATAGTACCGACACTAACCTACGTACATAAATCATAATGCAATTGTCATTTAAACAAAACATTAAGAATACGATCATCGGTAAATACTAACACACTGTTTCACCAAGCACCAAAAGTTGTTCACCATGCCAGTCAGCAACTAGGTATAATAGCACGCAACCACCAAAATCACTAAAAAACAACCCAAAACAAACAATATTATTAACTTTAACCCAGTTAGTAAGTCAGTAATACAGGCATGTTCAAATTGAAAATTTGCGTAACCCGAAAATGGGTTACACAAATTTTTTCGCGTAACCCATTTTTTTCAGGACATCCAAAATAGAAGTGACGATGGTTGGTCCTGCTGCAGTTTATTGTTAACAGTCACTCTGATGTCATAGAAAGAATTTAAGGCCAACATCTTTGACATTGTTCATATGATACGGAAAACTAGTTACCTCTCTGGGATGTATAAATTGTTTGAGTGTCGCTTTCATGACCATCTCGGTAACGTCTTCAGCACTAACTGATGGTCGCTGGTTATGTCACTCTGGTCAGTTCTTGTGGAGTCACGTGAAAGTATTGATTGGTAGAGCACCGGTATATTGTATCCCTCATCTCCGTTCATGGTTGGGTGATGTTTGTAAATTTCAATAGCCTCATAAGTCCTTGACATTTGGTTTGAATAAATTGGTTTCGATGTTAATGACCGGGTATATGTGGTATGTCCAGTGGCTTCTGTGTTCTGTCACAGCTGAGTTGGAATCAACCAACCATGAACCGAGATGAGGGTGACCATATACCAGCTTCTACCAATCAATGCTGTAACTTGCAGATGTATGTAGCCAGCGACCATGGCATCAGTTAACGCTAAAGAAGTAACTGAAAATCAGATGGTCATGAAAGCTACACTCAGACACATTTCTACATTGCAGAGCAGGTAATTAATTTCCCTAATTAGTATCCTGGGATTGCCTTTGGGACCACCATTTTTGGAAATATCTTTGCTCATGTCTTATTGTTTATAAATGTACTAAACTACTGAATTCAATTTTAATGAAACAGCAATTATTTATTAGAACTGTAAATTGTAACTAAGAATAAATTCAATAAATGAACTGATATAATGAATGATATAACATATTCAGTGACTTGTTTCTTAATTAATGGATGAATCCAATTTAGCTATGCCCCGCCCATCTCTATCTAACCTCCGCTTTGCACATGCTGGAATTGATTTATATACTTTGAATCCTGAATTCTCAGAATGCTGAATCACAATTTCAAAGTAACTATGCAGCTACATTTTTGTAACCTGTTGAATATTTGGAAAATAATGTGACTGCAGGCTGTTGTTGCCTTTGACAGCAACAGTGCCCAGTCAAATTAGTTCACTATTTAATAAACGGTCTGTTGAATATTTTGAAACTAATAAGACCGACTTACAATTCGTACAACTGACAGAGCATTTCTGTGAATTATGATTGTGACGTCCACTTACATGTGATGTAATTGATTATGGCCATATACTTGAGTGACAGATAAGATTCATCAATAATTCAGTCATAATAATCATCACCTTCTTCAGAAGAAGAACAGTTGTCATTTAATGACTCTGTCTCGCTGTCAGATGTCTCAGGCACTACAATTTCAATTTTCTGGTTTTTTAAGTGGAAGATCCCGCATTTCCTTCTACTGGACTTCTGCTTTCAGGTCCCACCTCCACTTCTTCGAAACAAGATACTTGGCAACTGCCCTGGCTATAACACTATCTTCATACTGCCCTTCCGCTATGAATTTGCTAAGAACAGGGAGATTCAGTCTGATCACCAATAAGTTGTCTAAGATCTCATTACTTAGATTTGTCCTCTGCTCTGTGATTACACGCCTTACAACTGAGAATCCTCTCTCTACCGTGCCTTGTGCCCAAGCTGTGCATAAACATATCTCAATGATGAGTAGAATGTTCTGAAATGAGTCGTAGTGGTACGTAAATATCTTCTCCCAAAACAGTATTTTACTCTTGATAGATGGGTAGCGTGTTCGTTGGAGTTTTTTCAACTCTACACATTCTGATTTTGCACGGGTGACATTATAATCTTTACGTATCAACTGGTTTGAAAAATGCTCATCCCATATGTCTCATCACTACTGTCCCACCTGAGACCTATTGACATTTTAGAAGAAGATATATTGGCACTCCATTTTTTATGCATTTTATGTACACAAGTTCTTTCTCCTCTCTAGTTTTTCTGGCTTCTGAGCCATCACATAAACCAGAAAAAAAATTGCAGTTTCTTAATAATTCTGTGACCTCTTCTCTGATAACTTCAGCCATACATGCTATCATTTCAACACAAGCCTGTCTACTTGTTTTACCAACAGATATCTTGAGTCCATTCATAACCTGTAATTCTACAAAGTTAGCAAATTTGGAAAGAGGCTCCTCTTTCATCACAATAAACAAAGCTGTTCTAAAAAGCTTTGTGTACGAGTCAGTGCTTGATGATAAAAACATTGATCCAATTCTGGAAGCACCCATGCTTTCTTGTTTTGTTGTTTCAACATCACCGCTAGGACCAGTAGATCTGGGGGCAAGTCGTGATTTTAGGTTACAGGCATGCTCATGCAAGGATCCTAGCTTGCAGTGGCGTTCTACGTTAGCCTTATGAACATAGCTAACACCATCAATGTACTGTTTTACACTATCAAGTACGGCACCTCTTAAACCTCGTTTCTTTGCCTCAATTTGAATTTCATTCCAATATTCATTACAAGTTGTACATCTAAGTTTCTCAATTCGATTGTCCTCATCAATATCATAGTTAAAATGTGACGAAACACTCCACTTCTTAAAAGTTTTAATTGTCACTGATTCATGTTTTACTTTAGTATTCATTTTGATTGCCAATCTGATTCTCTGTTAGCAGATCAGAGCTTATTGTAGATAACTCATCACCTTAACTGTACAATTTCAAATTAAAATCAAACAATTAATGTATTTTTGCATTTATTTATTTAAATTCGATCTTACAGACGATCTTACAGAAAGTAACCAAAAAACCATCTCAAAATCGGCAACATTCGGTGTTATATTGTATCAAATAGTGAATCCGACAACAACCGAATGTGCCGAGCTACGTCATTAGATACGTTCAACGGGCACACTCTAAATAGCTGTTGTCAATTATTTAACCGCCAAACACTAGATAATCTGACAATTGTGCGCTCAACAAGAAAGCTGTCGCCGGCAATGTGTTTTACAAGTTGAACTACCATAGTTTCCCGGCGCTTCAATTTTTGCAAGTCGTGAAATTACGAAATATTGAGCAATATCGTTTAACCAATGGTATATCAATTGTCTAACAGGCTATTATTGATTGAATATCAAATTTTTATAGACGGAAACGGCCGGAATTAATCATCATCAGCCCAGTAAATTTGGGAAAACCGGCTTTCGCATTTTGTAAATGTCTGCGCAGTTTATTCTGCTATTGTAGTGCGGCGGGTCAAAGCTGCGCAGTTACGAAAAAACGTGTCAGTGCGCATCACAGATCCATAAATATATAGGTCTATGGTTGAATTTTGACAGATCGTCGTACGTGACGTTTATCATAACATTTCCGATAACAAATGTTGTATTATTTTATATTTCTGGCGCATGATCGTAGGCATGTTTGGCATTTAGATATTTAGTTCTGGCCTATGATTTCTCCTTGTAAACTCAAGTAAACTCTATGAAATATCAGCAACTTTTCACGCGAACGAAAAATGGGTTACGTGAAAAACCGCAGCGTAACCTGAACGCGAACGATCATATCGTTCGCGCAATTTGGACATCCCTGTAATAATAATAATAATAATAATAATAATAATAATAATAATAATAATAAAAGGATAAGCACCCTTTTCCCCACTCTATGTAAATGTATGTCACGTTTATATAATGTTGGTATATATATATATATATATATATATATATATATATATATATATATATATATATATATATATATATATATATATATATATATATATATATATATATATATATATATGTGTGTGTGTGTGTGTGTGTGTGTGTGTGATCTATGTTGTCCAATCGTTTTCTAAATGTTAAAACTATACTACTATTATTACCTTTTTTAACTTTCTCTACCATAATGTCGATAGGTTAGCCACCATATGATAGTGATATAGTGGTGCTGTTTTTATTTATGGTGTCCAATTGTTCTGAATGTTATGTGTGTGTAAGTAGTCCATCGCTCTATAGGCGCTGCCTTTGGTGGACTACTTGTTGTGACGTTAAAGGGAAATTCCAGTGAAAATCGGGAAAAAGTCAACTAAAAATATACTATAAAGCTGAAATAGTTGCTGCAAAAAAGTATAAAATGCACTGTTCCATTGCCGAGAAATAATAAAATAAATATGCCCAAAACGGTCGAAAACGTGACTCCTCGGGCGCATCCATTTTCTCGTAACGAGAGCGAGAAACCGCGAGATTATGACGTCAACGACACACCAGCAAAATATCGCCAGTGCTTTAGATTTACCTGTTTACTTCACGTTATGAACGCCGACTATTAATTAACCATTTAATGACCAAATTCTGTCAGGATAATCAGAATATTTCCTTATGGTATGTCCATTTACAGGCCAAGCGAAGACTCTAAATTAAATCTGCCTGGAATTATGTTGCAGTAGCTTCCAAACTAATTAGTTTCACACAATAGGCTTATGCAGGGTAAATTTTAAGCTTTCTGCTTTTCTGTCTGGGCTTGCAGTAATAGAAACGGTCATGGAAAGGGTACGGCAATTCACATTTTCAGATACCTGATCCACAGAAGTATCCACATAAAAGGGGCTAAATGAAAGATGGCTTCATAACATCGGCACTGGATGGATATCCTCCACATTTAAATTTGGAGGACAAAAGTTTAGAACATATAGTCTGTATAATTTTAAAATAATGTGTCATGCATTTCAAACCAAAAGGCACGGTACTTAATTCTAATATAACAGAATCAAGCTCGACAATTAACGTCAGTATTTGTTTGCATCAATTGTAAACTGGAATTTGCAAACCAAAATGAAACGATGTCGCTTAGCTGCTTACTTCATAGACGATAGTAGGTGACGGCTATTAAATAATGAGAAGTGTACGCTAGACATAATTAGTAATTTAGTGCTTTCACACTATTGAAATCCAGCGTTATTAATCATTTACAATGTTTACTCACAATTTTAAAATTACTATGCAGAGTGCTTAATTTTCTAAATTAAATTTGCCTGGAATTATGTTGCAGTAGCTTCCAAACTAATTAGTTTCACACAATAGGCCTATGCAGGGTAAATATTAAGCTTTCTGCTTTTCTGTCCTTGAAAGAGTTAACTAATTGATCCCAACTATTTAAATGTTTACCCATATTTACTGCCTGTTGAATATTTTTTAACTGGAATTTGACTGGAAGCAGAAGTTGCAATAGGCAGCAACAGCTTTCAGAGAAATAACTTTCAACATTATTCAACTAACATATGTTTACGCTTTCAAGAATTTGTTGTAACTGGTTGATTGCAAACAAGCTCCTGGCATAACCCTACAATGTTTTAAAGAAAATAGAATGTGCCCATTTGCCGACCAAGAAGGCACTTTTTGACAATTTAGCACTCAAGATTCAAGATTCAAGATTCAAGATTATTTATTCAATAATTCCAAGGTAAACGAATTCACAAATCAAACTAGGTTGTCTGCCCAAGGCATTGCCTATAGTTATGGCGGACACCTTACACACATATATACAGGTATATATAAATTAGACAAGACAGTACTTACACAAACAATTATAAATTCAGACATTACATTTACTACTTCCTTATTAACCCTTTGGCCCTTGATCCACATAAACAGTTTAAATTTCAAAGAGAAAAAATATGTCAATTCGCGGGTCAAGAGGAGACCCCCCCTTCCCACACCCCCAGCACCCTCCCAACCCCCCCCCCCCCAGAGTTCACCACCGGTTCAATTATCTTGTCAGTCATTACAGTGGAAAGAAAAACTCCTGGAGTGGGCCTCTCAGTCCGCGAACCAACATATAATACTGTAACAGGGTGTGTGTAAGAGTTAGTCACTTGGGTTATTATTATTATTATTATTATTATTATTATTATTATTTAGCGATACATATGGGTAGTAAATAAGGACAAGACAGTTACGTAACAAACAAGCACAGAACATAGTCAAGTTCAATAATATACATGGATGTCTATGATTATAGATACAACAATAAACATTTATATATTTTTGGGGGAGGGTACTTTTACTTATAATGATGATATACTGTTTACAGGATGCTGGCTAATGGGGAGCATCCTTGGACAAGGGAATGGGGATGGAGGGGATGGGTGCTCATTCTCCTGCTCGTCCTGTAGTTTGTTACTATGGTAATTGAAATTATTATTGGATATAATAGCAAGTGGAGTCATCTAGTCATAATTCTAGTAGTAGTAGTAGTAGTAGTAGTAGTAGTAGTAGTAGTAGTAGTAGTAGTAGTAGTAGTAGTAGTCTTTACCTTGTTTTGTAGACGAGTCGGGCCATTTTTTAGCTGTACTGCATGAGTTCGATAATACTAGTATGTGTTAATCAAGTGGTTTTTTATTGTTTTCTTGCAGAATTTTGTTGATAGAATTTTCTCACGTGTTTCCTGTTTTATGTTGTTCCATAGTTTAGTGGCTGCAAATGATATTCGGTGTTTTCCTATGTCTGTCCGTGTGTATTGCTCATGTAATTTATGTCTGCTTCTAGTGTTATGTTGGTGGATGTTAATATTGTTTATAAAGAAGGGGGCTATAGATTTGGGTAAAGTGTCGTGGTGGAAGTTTTTGACAATAGTTAGCATTTGAGATTTTCCTATGTCGGTGAGCTTAAGCAATTTTTCTGCTTTGAACATGTTTTGGCCCTCTGCTGGCCTAGAAAATAGTTTGATGCTTTTTTTTTGGAGACTTTGAATTTTGGATATTCTGTTTTTGTAGGTGTTAGTCCAAACAGCGTTGCAGTAAGTGAGGTGCGGGAGGATCAAGGTGCTGTACAGTGTTTTAACCGTGGCCTGTGTCATATATGGTTTTAGTCTTTGGATGACACCTATTCCTCTTGCTACTTTTGCAGTAACTGTTTCGATTTGTTTGGCCCAGGTCAAGTTTTTATCTAAATATACTCCTAGGAACTTTGCCTCTTCTATTTCCTTATTGCTAATGTACAATTTTGGAACCTCTTTATTTATTAATTCTCTAGATTTTGAAAATAACATATAGTTTGTTTTATCCACATTTAGTGATAATTTATTTAGTGAAAACCAGTTAGTAATTTCTTCCATTTCCTTATTTACATTTTTATATAATGTAGCTATGTCTTCATCAGAGCAAAAGGCATTGGTGTCATCAGCAAATAGTATTAGTGACATATGTTTGCATATGTTAGGCAGATCGTTCATATACAAGAGGAACAGCAGAGGGCCAAGGATGGACCCCTGAGGGACACCGCAAGTTAGTCTCCTATTTTCAGAGCAAGTTGCATTGAATTGCACACATTGCGTTCTGTCACTTAGATAACTTTCAAACCAGATGAGTGCACTTCCTCGGATTCCATAATACGCAAGTTTTTCCAGTAGGATTTTATGATTGATAGTGTCGAAAGCTTTTGAAAGATCCAAAAAAATGCCTATTATGTGCTTTTTCTTTTCAATTGATTCTATTATTTTTTCTGTCATTTCAATTAGTGCTAGCATTGTTGAATGTTTTTCACGGAATCCATATTGTGATGTATAGAGGATTGACTTTTTATCTAAGTAGCTGATAAGCCGATTGTACATAAGTCGTTCCATTAATTTGGAGAAAAGTGGAAGTATTGAGACAGGTCTATAGTTTGTGAAATTAGATGAATCCTTTGCTTTGTATATAGGTGTTACTCGTGAAGCTTTTAATTTTGATGGAAATATGCCTTGAGTGAAAGATAAGTTACAGATGTGGTTAAGGGGTATTAGTAGCGCTAATGTGCAGTGTTTGAAAATACTCCGCTTGAAACCATCCAAGCCAGCACTTTTTGCAGGATTTAGTTTGTTAAGAATGATAGAAATTTCTTCATTTGTGACCGGGTTAGCGAAAAAAGAGGATTGATAGTCGCCTGTGAGATAATCACTATATTTATTAGAGGATGTTGAATTGATTTTATCTGAAAGTGTTGGCCCTATATTAACAAAATAGTCATTGAATCCTGTTGCAATTTCTAAATCATCAGTTATTATCTTGTTATTATAAAGAAATTGTGTTTGTTGCGCTTTGCAGTTATTTTTATTCAAAAGTGATTTAATTATTTTCCATGTTTCATTTATGTCATTCTTGCATAGTTCAAATTTGTTATGGTAGTAAGTTTTTTTTGCTGTTTTGATTATTTGGTCCAACTTGTTTCTGTATTTCTTGAATTTCTGTTCATTATGCTTTGTTTGACATTTGATAAACTTCAAATAAAGATTATGTTTTGTATGACAGGCAGCTATCAGTCCAGTTGTTATCCATGGTTTAGTCGGGTTGTGTTTAAATTTCTTCTTTTCTTTCATGGGAAAGCTGTTTTCGAAGATGTGCGTGCAAATTTCATGGAACTTGGTGTAGGCACTTTCGCAGCACTGTATGTCTGTTACGGCATGCCAATCCACCTCAGACATGTATTTTTTAAATTGTTCAATATTGACCTGATTTATTTCTCTGCATTTAATTTTTTCATATTTGAATGGCTTTGTACAGGTCAGCTGTCTTTCGAGAAGAAAAATTGGTAGGTGGTCTGACGTGTCAGTAACGAGAATTCCTACCTCCGATTTATTACTGAAGTTAATGTTATTGCTGAATATATTATCAATAATTGTGGCCGAAACATCACCTATTCTAGTCGGTTTTGTAATGGTTGGGTAGAATGAATGAGCATTTAGTAGGTTTATAAAGTTTTGTGTATGAAAGCAAGTTTGTCTCATCAGGTCAATATTGTAGTCACCCATGAGGTAGACAGTTTTGTTTTCCTTTTGAATAGTTGCCAAAGTTTTTCCTAATAGTTCAATAAGACGTTCCTTATCGCTTTTACAATGACTGGCGCGATCATCGGGACACTAATTGCACTTTAATTTCCTCCAAACACTGAGACAGTGTCAGTTGCTTAGCCAATACGCTCATTATCCACGAGATGCTAGATTTACCTCCCCTGATTACGGCTATCCTCGATCGGACAAAGAGAGTTGGCGTGTCGGTGACGTCAGCCGCGTGTCCAAAATGGCGCCTCGCTACTGGTTACTTTAGCAATTTAAATTGAGGATATCTTTTTTATTTGTTAACATAAAATTGTGCTCTTGGTCTCAAATTAATACGGAGAATTAGTGCTTTACGCCAGATGCAACAAAATCTCCCAGTGGAATATCCCTTTACACAAATTAATGAAATAAATAACATTGAATCTTGAATGATATCGTGGTCTACCTCTGTCCGTACATCTCCTTCGCCTATCCACACTCGACCACCCACCTCAATCGCTGCCTCTCTCCCTAGCTATACCACACACACGCACGCACGCACGCACATACACACACTCTTCTCTCCCCCCCCACCCCGTTCTCTTACTATCTCTCTCTCTCTCTCTCTCTCTCTCTCTCTCTCTCTCATTCTCTCGCTCTCTCATTCTCGCGCTCTCTCACACTCATTCTCTCATTCTCTCTCACTTATTCTCTGACTCTCTCATTCTCTCTTTCTCAGTCTGCTTCCCCACACTCGAACGATTTCCACTCCACCCACTCCTCCCCCGCCCTCACCTACAAATTCAGCCATCACTCCTCCCCCTCCTCCTCCGCCTCTCTCTCCCCTCCCCTCCTCTCCTCTCCTCTCCTCTCCTCTCCTCTCCTCTCCTCTCCTCTCTCTCTCTCTCTCTCTCTCTCTCTCCGCTCCCTCCTCCATCACGTCCTACTTCTCTCTCCCCTTGCCCATCTCTCTCACATATCTCCCTCCCTCTCTCCCAATCTCTCGCTCCCTCCATCTCTCGCTCCCTCCCGCCTTTCTCTCCCTCCTTCCCCCCCCCCTCCCTCCCGCCTCTGTTTCCCTCCTCCCCCCCCCCCCTCCCTCCCCCTCTCCCTCTCACCCTCGCTTTCTCTCTCTCTCGCCCTCTCTCTCTCGCCCTCTCCCTCTTCCTCCTCTCCCTCCCTCTCTCTCACTCCCTCCCTCCCTCCTCCCCCTTCTCCCTCCCCTCCCTGCCCGCCTCTCTCTCCCCTCCCTCCCTCCCCCTCCCTCTATCCCTCCCTTCCTCTCTCTCTCTCTCCCTCACTCCCTTCCCCTCCCTCCCTCGCTCTCTCTCTCTCCCTCCCTCCCTCCCTCCCTCCTCCCCTCCCTGCCCTCCTCTCTCCCTCTCCCCCCCTCTCTCTCTCTCTCTCTCTCTCTCTCTCTCTCTATCTCTGTCTTCCCTCTCTCTCTCTCTCTCTCTCTCTCTCGCTCTCTCTTTCTGGACGGTTTTACCGTAACTGTGGGGACATCACTTTTTTCTCTCATTTTTTGATTTTCATTTCCTTCGTGTTTCTGTGTGCGTTGGCAAAATAAAAAATACTTCTAAGATGGGTAGACAAATTTTAAATATATTTTTTGGACGTTTCACGCTTTTGCCGATCGTTTGAGCGACCGTAATTGTGGGAACAGGACATTGTCCCCACAATCCGAGCATGTCCCCAGAGTGTAGGGTCAAGACGTGAAAATGTCCCCGGAATTACGGTAAAACAAGTTCTCTCTCTATCTATCTCTTCCCTCTCTCTCTCTCCCTCTCTCCTCTCTCTCTCTCCCTCTCCCTCTCCATCCCCTCCCTGCCATCCTCTCTCTCTCTCTCCATTACCCCATCCTCTGTCACTCTCCCTCCATCTTCCCCATGCATCCCTCTCCTCTTGACCTCATAACACGTTCCCACGTGGATATTTCGCATTTGTCTTCAAGTTAAAATCCTGGATATTTGAGACAGCTAAACTAATGCGCACTTGTATCAAGTATTGCGTAACAGTATTCGCCTTATTACAAACACATTGTCTTAGTTTCTCTAGGGAAGCCACTTGCATTTATAGAGAAATACTGACATAGAATCTAGGAATGTGTCTTGAAAACTAAACAAATAAAAGTTGTTGTCCTTTACAACAACAACCGCTCCAGTAGGACTGGCCTCAAATGCACAGCGCTCCATAGCTTCCTGCAATTCATGTTTATGTTTACTTGACAAGGTGGTCGCTATACTCAGCACATTACTCAATCCATATATGAAGGACGCGGATACACGGCACGTGAATGTTCAATGTCAAAAACACGTTCTCTCTGCATACACATTAGCATTATTTACTGCATATTTCAGACACTTACCTAATTATGCAACAGACCGATATGACCGAAAGACGTTGCTGTCTAAGTCAGCAAGAACTTTTAATCAAATGCCCCACAAAATATTAGACAAGATTCCCATTTTGGCCACTTGAAGAAAATCTAATTTTTTCTGACTTCAGAATGGATTGTGTCAACGATCTCTAGGTTTTTGCGATAGTCCTATCATCTTGTACAATAATCATCCCAGCATATGATAACTTTGGTTTGACGTCAGTACATCCAGTTTAAACTAACTCACATTTTATCAGCAACATGATGTCTGTTCTCAGGTTTTCTCTGACGATCATTATCGTGGTATGCTTTGCAGTGCCGGCCATTTCTGCACGTATGCTAAAAAAAGGCGATTTCGCAGTATGGGAGGAGAGATTTAACAGGTTGCAGATAACTGTATTGACCAAACTGGCTGCTGAAAAGGAAAAACGGCTCACATTAGAAACACCGTTAGAAGATCGACTCCACTCGTTACAGAATGGGCTGTCATATGAAATACAAAGAAGGACAGAATTGGAGGATCAACTTGCCAAACTAAAAGGAGGTAAATTGTTATATCATTTACAATGTTTTGAAGTTATATTGATATAGGAGCTAGGGGGCCAGGATGCAAATATCTTCATCTGCCCCTCCCCCCCCCCCAGAAAAAATTCGGGTTGGTTGGGGGTGGGGGGGGGAGGAAGAGTAATCATCGCAACCAGCCAATTGTGCGCTTGGGCGTGCGGTGTAAATGTTGTGTTTAAAAGACGCGAATATTGTGCAAAACATGATTGTAATAAAAACAACGCGTCAAATACCCTGTCTATTTTAAGTCAGTGGATTATCAGATATTTACCCTTGGCAATAATTCTTGAGTCAACCATAGGCCTTGTTGGCCGCACTGAATCTCACGCCGTGTTCTTTAATATTTTGAAACAAAGCACAAACCAAATGTGTAATGAATGACGTATCGAGCTCCGTCATGAACATTGAATAGCCCGTCAAGTGTATTAATTGTATGTCTTTAATATCTAATCAACAATATTTGAATATTTTGAAATTAATTTGACCTGGCGTTGTTGCAGCCAGAGGAAGCACACATTTAAAAGCACCCAGTCAAATTAGTTTCAAAATACTCAACAGCTTACTTGTATAGTTACCTTGAAAAACTTAAAAAGGGGTGGAGCTTAGCTAGAAATGAGCGTGGCATACCTAGAAATGGATCCTCTATTGAAATTGTCATGAGTAAATTTGATCATTACAGGGCTAATACCACTTGGTAATGCGTGGTCCACTTAAGATGGACCACTTGTATTAAAAGACCACCAGTATTTATAGCTCACATATTTTAACTCGACCAATCATAGATTGTAGACCCCAATACAATATACTCGTCCTCTGACGGAGCGAGGGTAATTAATACCATGTGGTAATGGGCCTTTTCAGGTTGTCTATCCATCATATTACGTCATATGACGTCATAATCAGCTACGTGACGTGTAGGATGACGTCGTAATCATGACGTCACGACTGGCTCGATTTAGTCCGTCTTAAATGCTTAATAGTCCGACACAATGTACGAATTGTATGCGTTCTATTTAATAAACATTCTGTTGAATATTTGGAAACTTATTTGACTGGGCGCCGTTACTGCCATAAGCAGCAAGAGCAAACAGTCAAATTAGTTTCAAAATATTCAGCAGCTTACCTGTATAGCGTTCCAGAAATTAATAATCAAGAAGCTCAGAGATCCATCGATCCCAGCACGAGCGCGGTGTGGGTGGAGCAAAGCTAGAGATGGGCGAGGCATAGCTAGAGATGGGCGTGGCATAGCTAAAACTGGAAAGGTCTATTGTTAGCTCACCTGGCCAGAATGGCCACAAGTGAGCTTATGTCATGGCGACCGTTCTTAGTCTGTCCGTCGTCCGTCCGTCAACTTTTTCTTTAGCCAACTTCTCAAGAACCACTGGGCCAATTTCAATTATGTTTGTCAGGAAGCATCCTTACGGCATACAGATCCAAGTTTGTTCAAAGTAAGCCAATTGTCCCATTTGACCGGGAGCCATCTTGGATTTTGGCCGATTTTTAGAAACCTCTTTAAAAATTTTCTCCGAAACCACTTGGAGGAATTGATTCAAAACTCATGAAATATCATCTAGGGCAAGAGCTGAACCAAGTTTGTTCAAGGGAAATTGATTGGCCAAATGGTTTAGCGGCCATCGTGTTTGGCGGCCATATTGTATTTCTTATTTGATGGATTTTGAAGCCGAAATTGGTTTTGTATAGGTATTTGGCAATGCTGATTTCAACCATGCCATTTCTGAAACTATCAGATAACCGGTTTGGCAGCATGCAGTAAAATTACCATTTAGTATAGGTGGCCTTTATAGCAGGTTGGACTGCATTTTATGGTTTGCATAATTTGGCCGAGTGGCACAGCTCAGTCATCAATTAGCTCACTTCTTTGGTCTTGGGTAGTGGGAGTTAAAGTTTATTTAAAAAAATAATTTGACAAATTCATTGCTTTCTTAGAAAGCAACAACGTTCAGTCACATACATTCCAAAATATTCATCATTATAGATGACAGAGGACACAATGCATATCTTAGATATTTAGCTATAGCTGAGGAAAACGGTTAATTAATGTGTAATTGGAGTTTCATTTCCACCTTCCCGGTAATGTATTAGCTGACAGCTTTTATTTCAAAAGTAGATTAAAAACTCAATTCAGATTAACTTTTTTCATCAAAGTTCTGCCTAAATATTTAAGATGTGTATTATGTGCTCTGACATCTATACTGTAAAAATATTTTGAAATGTGTTTGATTCATTGAAAGGAAATGTACTATATTAACTAGAAAGAGCATTAGCGTATCTGCTCTATACAATAGATTGCATTTACCGTCCGCCACATTGGTGCTCTCATCCGGCCTGACAGCTAATTATAAACAGTAATAAAACTATGCTTAATAATCAGGCTGCAAAAGCTATATCTGCTGCGTCAATGACGAAATGTCAACAAATTTAATAAGTAAATACAAACACGTTACTTTAAAAAACATTTTGTCTGCAAGTATGTGTCTTAAGATTGATTAAATGACAGAAAGTTGTTACAAGCATAAAACTGTTATAAACAGAACACTGATGTATCAATTAGGTTTTCATGCTTATAATGCTGTTGTAAACAAAAACTGCCACATAGAAACAGTTGCACCACATTAAACAGTTGCTATCTAGCTGATAAATCTACTGCGCCAATAAAGCTGTTGCTAAATTAGTGCATAAAGATATTCCATTCATAAAATCCTTGCAACCAGAAATGTTCTGCATCCACAACGCTGCTGCGTTCAAAGCTGTTGCGAAAATAAAGCTGCTGAATTCAAAGATGTTGTAAATAGAGCACTGTTACAGACAGAATGACGTTGCATTCACAAAGAAGTTGCACATTTTCTGTGAGCAGGGACAGCAATAACAGCAACACCAGTGGTAGCAAAATCAGTCACAGCAATAGTGAAAACTGCAACAACATTCAGTTGAATGATGCTGAATATGTCAAAGCCATGGACAGCAGCAAATAGCACTTATCTCTTATGTAACTTAATGTCAGCAATAAATCAGCACTATCTATCCTTTCTGGAAGTTATTGCTATAAACTTGTCAACACTAGTGATAATTTCAAGGCAAATTTCATTTGAAAATTCGAACGAAGCCGGCACCAAAAAAGAACGCAAAACTGCATGCAATTGTTTTTAAAATATTTCGATTGAATTTTGCTGTTGTTGTGAGTAGCAGCCACTTTCAGTCAAATTGTTTTCATCATGATTCTTACTATGCAATGGCGGATTACCACAATAATCCTGCGAGGATCGGCATTCGTCTAATTACATGACAGCCGTTGCTGATGTTATTGTCATCGTCGCCATCAATATTGACATTGTCATTAACATTTCCATCGTAATCACCATTGTCGTTGTCATCATTAGTATATAATAAAATTATTTATAATAATAATAATAATAATAATAATAATAATAATAATAATAATAATAATAATATGTTGTATCTCTATAACTGTGTAGTTCGGAGAAAATAAACAATTCATTCTAAATTCCCTGGGAACCTATTTTACATAGAGCTAAAAATATGAAATATCATGTTTTGAAAACATTTTAACTGCAAATCTTCCTACCTTTAGTGAAAACAACTTTCAATCAAATTGTGCTTAAAATAATTAAGCAGATTCTTGCAATGAGTTAGAAACTCATCATGCGTATTTGTGCAGAAGGAAATGAGTCATTGGCTCACTGTCACTGCAGAGAGGAAGTGCTGTTTATTGGCAAATTAATGATAACACAGATTGTGTAGTTTTTTCAGCAGTTGTCATGTTCTATTATCTGCTCTTGTATCTAAACCATAAAGAATTTTTCGGCAAAAATTTGGTATTATTTAAAACACACATTGCCATATTGATTATTTAGACTTGATTTTAAAATATCAAGTAGTTCTTATGCAGCAGGGGTTTGAATTAGGGTGGTATGGACTTTTCCTATTGGTGTCTATAGTGAAGAAATTGCTTTTTGGGAGCACCACGAGGTCGCTCTGAAAATGCAAAACTGGGTACAATGCTCTTTCCGCCCCAAAAAGTGGAATAACGAAAAAATGGCAGGAGTTCTTTGAAAAGGTAGCAGAAAACAGAATGTTTAATCAGTTCAGTTTCAGTTTTTCTTTATTCACTCAGGCCGTTATTTAACAGCGCATGAGGTATACATTTTTTTACGTTTTTGCGGTAGTGACAATATATAGTAATGTTAATTATTATTATTATTATTATTATTATTATTATTATTATTATTATTATTATTATTATTATTATTATTATCCCATTGCCATTTTATTGCAATTATAAACATTATCATCGCTTAGAATAATTAATATAATTAGATGATTTGAAGAAGTAATTAGTAAGATACTAAAGTATGGAGTACAGTGTAAAAGTAATTTTTGTAAAATGAGCACTGTCATTGCTGCAACATAATTTTTCCTTACACCTGCATACTTTCTGTACCTTAAAAGAAATATATTGTTAAATTTTAAATTTGATTTTTATAAATACACAAGTCAAGTCATCGTGTCATATTCCGTCATGTTACTGTTTCTTTGAAAGTAAAATTTGCATAGTCTGTCTAGTATCCGGTTGTTGCAAATTGCAAATAACCCCTTCGTTTTTTCTACCGTAATATAGGTCAAGTAAAAATCTGGTATGTATCTTTTTCTGTCATGGATAAATTTCTCGCAGTGAAAAAGGAAATGCATTTCATCTCCTATGATGTTGCAGTGACTGCATACACGGTTGTTTTTGTTCTAAACATATTTTTTTGTCAATTAACAACAATTGGATTGAGTCACAAGTCAAACTGACTTAGATTCGACTCTCCATAAAAGACTATAAAATGCGATATGTTATAATTTTGCATAATAATTTTACAGTAAAATGTGATTGGATATTTACATATATACATTAACATGATTTATGCTACATATTAAGAATAGTGAGACTAATAATTGAAAATTGAAACTGTGATGTGCGTCAAGTTTATTGATTCTATGTTTTTGATAGAATTTAGTAAACATGCTGTTAAATATTTTGAAACTAACCCGACCGGGAGCCATTGCTGCAAAAAGGAGCAACGACACCCAGTCACACTAGCCTCATCATATTCAACAACAAAGATGTGCCAAGCCATGGTTCTCCCCTGAATGCCGCCGGGCAAGGAAGAAAGACACCAATGGTAGAAAGAGCTACCAAATAAATAGAACAGATATCAACAAACGTGCCATGCTAGACGCCAGTAAAGAATACAAGAAAATATGTCAAAAAATAGTAGGCCCCTATGTCAAGAGATAAAATAAGGAAAATGAGGTTGAAAGACACAAAAGCCTACTGGCAATTAATTAGACCTAAAACTAAGATACCTTGTAAAGCAGACATGCAAGCTATTTCTTATTATAATTGATTGATAATGAACGCGATTTAGTAGTCGACGACGGACCAACTGACGACCCAGATCTAGATATAAATATAGACAACGGACCCCTAATTGTCCCTATAACCGAGAGCGACATTAACAAAGCAATTAAACAGTTAAAATCTAATAAATCAGCAGGTGTAGATGAAATTACGAACGAATACATCAAAACCACAGAACCTTTAATGATACACCTCTATAAACATCTTTTCAATAGAATTTTAGACAGCGGAGAAATACCAATTACTTGGACCCACAGAATTATTACAACAATTTATAAAGAAAAAAGAACCGCAAAACTATAGGCCTATAATGATACTTAACTGCTTGGGTAAATTATTTACATCTGTCGTTTGCCGCGGAATAAACATATTTATGGAAGAAAATAAATTGCTTGCTGAGAAGCAAGCGGGTTTCAGGGGAGGGTATTCGACGGCTGATCATATATTTACTGTAGCATCTCTAATACAAATCTTTAAAAGCAAGCATAAAATAATTTTTTGTGCATTTATTGACTGCTAAGACATTCGATACAGTTTGGAGAGTCGGACTATGGCAAAAATTAGTCAAACTAAATATACACGATAAAATATTTAACTTCATACATAGTGTTATAGGAGCATAAAATCTCAGCTGAAAATAACAACCGAACTAGAGAGAACAGGAAATGTAATATACTCACTCGTCTTTAAAGATAAACGCATAGAACTCCTCCCAAAATATTATCATATTCGCCCAAACTACTATAAGTTCTCTAAGCTCTTCTCATCGCGAAATAAGAAACTATTGAGTAAACTGTGTATTTTTATCAGAATCATTTGAAAGCAATTCCCTATCCGATGGCACCACCACCAACATCAACAAGAAAAACAACAACAACAATAACATCAACAAGAACAACAACAACAACAACAACATCAGCAGCAACAACATCAACAAGAACAACAACAGCAGCAGCAGTAACGACAACAACAACAACAACAACAACAACAATAATAATAATAATAATAATAATAATAATAACATGGCAACAACAACAGCAGAGACGACGGCGACGACGACAATAACTGTACCAGATACACCTATAACAACAACAACCAACCAACAACAACAACACCAACAACGGGAAAACAATGGCAAAACAAAAACAACAGCAAAACAACGATGGCGAAAACAACAATGGCAAAAACAACAACAATAATAACTATAACAACAAAGAATGATGACCATACTGAGGATGACTGAGGTGGATGAATGAAGATGAATGAAGATGATAATTGTAAATTGAATATAATAAGTAAATATAAATATATAAACTCTGTCTATAGAGTATAATAAGCATTCTAAAATATTCCTCATGTATCAATGTAAAATTGGTCTGAGCGTAATAAATTTCGTTTCATTTCATTTCATATGTATAAGATTTCTTCGGCTACAGCCCAGTCGCTATGTATGTATAATGAGTCAATATCAAAATCTGCAGGTATTTTGGGTCAGTAAAACAAAGAAATTTATTTACTTAAAGAGAAAATTGTATTAAATATCTCAATTGAATGATCAAAGTAGATGCCAGAAAACATAAAATGGCAGCTTAACATAATCCCTTTTAAATAATTACTGGTGCCTTACTATTGTGAGCATGTGGATTTTGTCCATCCTGTAACACAAATGTATTTTGAAGCTTAATATGAAAATATAATTAGAATCATTTCGTTCTTAATGCCTAAAAGTCCAAACAACTACAATTTTGTGATTTATGTAGACAAAATTGGTATGAGTGAACATAATTGTAGTTAATTCAAGTATTATGCAACACATTTATGTAAAGTGCATTTGACTTGGATTGGGTTTTCTGATTTCTAAGTGACTTGCTGTCATAGTGGTAAACACTTGTTTGTTAAAATAATGATTTGTTATTGCAATGCGATCTCCGTTCCAGATTAGCCCAGAGGAATATTATATTTGTGTATTTTGGAGGAGGAAGCTTTATAACAGGAAGGACAATTGTGTTACAGGAAGGACATGTTTTTGCAACAGGACAGACTTTCGCCCATAGGTCGCTGAATTTGCTCTTGGGATTTGTAGCACTGCTGTAGGATTACTGCATTTAGGAATGTAGAACACTGAAGTTGTCATTTCACACAGAATATATTGTAAAACACATTTGTAAACATAATTCCTACTATATCATTTCCCACATGCGTAACAGGAAAGACAGTCACACGTAACAGGAAAGAAACAGAAAACATGAAATTCATCTAATATATCATATATCAATTATCTTTGGTAATCTGGTATTGTAATGAATTAATTTTACACAACATAGACAGATTCACTGCATGACATATTTCAACCTTTTTGGTCTCATAATGTGCAGGCAGTCGCTGAACCTATAACCAATGGCTTACAAGACAGACTCGTTTCATTTAGGCACAGCTACCCATGATGGACTAATGGCAAAGCAGTGACAATTATGCGAATATATTGCAACAAATTACTCCTAGCCTGAATGCATTTTATAGCTAGCCCATGTGATACGTGTAGCATAGATATAATGAGTCTGATAATAATAATAATAATAATCCTAGGTCCTGTGTTGAATTCTGCCTGCGCCTGATAAACCCCAAAAGGCAGAAACCGGTCTTGCAGTAGATGAGACAATGGTGTGTAAATTAATGCATCTCACACATTATCTTCTTCCAAACAATTAACTTGCATGTTCAATATAGAGGATTGAGCAAATCAGAACCTGAATTATTAATTACGTTTTGTTACAGCTTCCCAAACCTTAACTTGTACCTGAAATTGTGAATCTGAACCAGGCATTTTGTAAGGAGGGATAATTGCTACCACACTGTCTTTGTCATACCAGCACATGTCCCTGTTATTTTTAGACCAATAGAAACAGTTTTTGTTACCTCTGCCTACTGTGCGCATGCACTCAACATACAAATCGGTTTCATCCGCTTCCTTAACAAAGCCAGGATAAAGCTTTCCTTCATACTTTACAACAACATACTTCCCAACACATTTTGCAAATTCTGCACCGTCTTTCAATATTGTTTTCACACACTGACCGACGTCATCAATGACAGGTATTCCATTCTGATCCACACCTTGAGTAGTTTTCACATCATCAGGGCACTTGCTACCACTTGCAGCCATGTCTCTCATGTTATCCTGCTTCATCAAATCATTCACAAACACATCATATTGCCCCCGTGCATCACAACCATTCACTCCAACCTGATCTACTTCTTCTTCAATGGTCATGATGCTCACATCGTTAGCTTTCAAACTATCTTGTTCAATCATTTTAATTGCATGTCCAGTAATAACATCTTGATCTATGACATTATCTGTAACCAAGGAACACTCCTCTCTAATACCGCTAGCATGCATCCCATCTTTCTCCATCATACCATCAGTGGCCACACCATCGTCACTTTGCTCAATCACCACATCAGCCTGAATGCTATCACTCTCTATTACATCATTAACAATCACGCCACCATGCTCAGCCAGGTCATTACTTGCCTCAACCCGACACCCTTGCTCTAACATTTCATTTGCAATCACGACATCTTTCTCAATGACGCCCCTAACAACTACGTCATCTTGCGCAATCATATCACTAATAACTACGTTATCTTTCTCAATCACATCACCAGCGAGCATTTCGAGTATACACTCCATCGCATCATCAACACTCATGTCTTGCTCACTCATTGCATTTGCATCTGCACCCATACCATGATGCTCTATCAGGTCATTCATAACCAAGTGGTCCGTCTTCACTATAGCGTTAACAACCATGCCGCCATTTTCTATCATATCACCAACAGCACTACAATCATTCTGAATCTCGTCACTAACAATCGACGTTTCTTGCTCACTCATGACATTAAGACTTGCACTATTAACAGATTCCCAAATACTGTGATCAATTTCAACCTGCGCTCCAGGGCCTTGTATCTTCATAGGAGGGGGAATGATTGCGACAATACTCTCTTTGCCATACCAACATTTATCTTTCTTTTTCTTTGGCCAGTAGAAACAGTTTTTGCTCCCTTTGCCTGTCATATGCATGCATTCAACATACACATCATCTTCATCCGCATCCTCAACATACACATCATCTTCATCCGCATCCTCAACATACCCAGGGTAAAACTTATGCTCATATGTTACAAAAACATGCTTTCCAATACAACTGTGTGGTTCTGGGATATTATTATAGTTAGCAGTGTACTGTGAGGCAGGAATAGGTTGATATGAACTAATTTCAATATGGGTGTTTACAATCTCTCTTTGAATACCATCACCACAAGAATCAACTATTTCATTTCTAGAGCCATTGTCATCTTCACCATGATCAGTATTATGTTCAGATGTTTCTGCATGTGTTACCTCTGTGAATTGGGTATGCTTTAATGCATGTTCTGTACACTCATTTGGTTGGATACAATAACAACTTACATCTCTATAAGACATTTTGCCCTTGAAGCATGTAATTACCTGGTGTATTCTCATGGTTCCAGGAACTGGGTGTAATTTTTGTTTTTCCAAATTTTGTTGAACCAAGATAATTTCATTCTCGCTAATCACTTTTGTATCAGTTTGGCTATTTTTCATCATTTGACTAAATGCATTTGCAGAAAGAATGTTATTGCCATATTTTACTTTCTGGTCTGCATTCCTTTTCACTGCCCCACCCACAGCATCTGGGACACCCTTCCCGTGACCTGCTTCTAAAAAGTTCCAGATGGCGGAATTAAACCCCATTTTATGAATCTCGGTAGTGAGTAAAAAGAAATTAGCCTTTTGTCGATATTGGCTTGTAGGCACATCACTGAAAAATTCGATTCTATGGACAGCTGGCTTATGTTTTCTTATATCAGTCAAAATTGGTTTCAAATGTGCCCAGATAGCTGCGGGACCATGGTATATATTATCAGATACAGTGCAAAAGGTTTGTTGTATGGTTTTGCCAATATAATATATTCCAGTATGCAAGGATAATTGTGTCTTGGAAGCCCCAAAGTGCATGGCGTGGACCTCTGAGTCCATTTTGCAGACATAATTTTCCGAAAAGTCCACATGAATTAAACACTCATTTTCTTCCAATGACTCTTTCCTCTCCTTATAATACGTAAACTGGTTGGTTCGCGTGAACATGTGCCGCTTATAATTCGAAATCTGTGTTTGCAATTCACTGACCAACTGTGAAATGTCCCCTGTCTTTAATTCTCTTAAAGTAACAGTAACCTCCTTTTCTTGTCTTTGATCCAATGTTGCCCATAACTCGGGTTTCTTTCTTAGTCTTCCACTGTTGCCAGGTTAATATCAAAGCTGGGTCAATTTCTTAATTATCACCGCTTTGTCTTTACATTTCTTACAAATTCCGTACATGCAATCTTTAGAAGTTGTGTCACAAACAACGGTTTTAACGACATCATCCACATGATTTGTGGCTATTGCCCTTCCTTTTTTAATGATATGATCAGGTAATTGATGTTTTCACATATTTTACACAGACATGTGTTCCTGTCGCTCGCATTAGGATAAACCACCCAAAATGGACGAAGCCTACAGAACGTGGTGTAGCTAAGTTTTGAAGATGTTTCATTTGTATATTTCAAATGTAGGTTTCGTAGAGTGTCATTTAATAGTCTGCGCTGTTTTTTCAGTTGTTTTAGAGAGATTGTGTTTTTAATTCCAGTGGTAATCCTGGAAATGTCATCTCTTAAATAGAACTCTCTCACTTGCTGGTATACTCTAGCCGACAGACATGTTTTCACACCCATTTTGTCCCTGATTTTCACTCCGCATAGTTTGTATGCATGCGATTTGAGTATATTTATGCAGAATAGACCCAGCCAGAAGTTTGGAAATACTCTGTCCGTTAGCTCACTTGTTTTTGTACGACTCTCTTATCTGATCAACAAGTGCATTATGGAAAATAAGTGTTCTATTAACCACTTTCTTGGAAAAATTTCTTAAAAGACGCCGAGCTTTGGTCCTTGGCGTGTCATTGCAAGATACTTTCTGTTTGTGCTTTTCTCGAGTCCACCTTTTCTTATACAATTCCACTTTCCGTTTATGGAAAGCAAGTTGTTGCATTAGCGTTTTGTTATCGCGGTAACATTTAGCATCCTCTCGGGCTTTCCGTTTCAAACATTGAGCTTTCTGTCGAGACGGTCCCACTCGCTCAACATGCTCGGGTTCTTGATTCATTGCATCTGGTGAACAGGGCGGTGTTTGAAGAAGTAGCTGTTTCACATCCTTTTGCCGTTTGCGAATTTTCTGTTTCTGTTTTCGCCATTGTTTTCTCACTTTCAGACACTCTCTATCCGTCATGTCTTTCACCAGTTTCTTCCTTCCAAGCTCTTTATCGGCCATTTTTGCTGTTCCTTTTCTAAGTACGCTCATCGACGTGCAGCGTCAGCATCACGTTTTTCTCGGTATTTCCGCTGTCTTTCCGCATTTGAGATCGCCATTTACATGCCAAAATATTTTAATGTTATTAAAAATATTAGCAACGACAAGAATCGTGAGAACGACGACTTGTGTCTCTCCTGTAACGGTGATATGTGCCCATTGATTATTACCCATACAATCTTAGTCTAATGTGTGTGTGGTTGTGTGCGCATGAATGTGTGTGCATGCGTGTGTATCCATGCATCAAATCAATAGGATTTCCTTGAATCTTTGTATGATCAGGGAGAATATGTCCCTCCTGTTACAAATCGTGTCTCTTCTGTGACAGTGATAATGTCCATTGAACATTACATTATGATCATAGTGTAATATGACATCGACGACATCACATGTTATGTTTATACATACTTATCTAATATCTTGTTAGGATTTGTTGCAAAATATTGCATACTTCGAATAATATTGCGATGTTGGTCATATTTAGTATATCCTGTTACAAAAACAGTCACTCCTGTAACATAATATTGCGCAACAGGAGGGATTGTTACAGGAAGGACCAATCAAGAATTATGTTGAAATAAATTAATGAGTGCTTCCTAAAAAAAAAATGAACACGTGCATGTGGTATTGTATCAACTTCATCTTCCAAGAATTCTATTATTGCTAAATGTAACTTTTGAGTTTAATAAAATACACCCGTAACAGCAAAGACATGCAAAAAGTATACTAGATCAAGTTAACTTACCAATCCTTTGCTGCAACCTCCTTGTTCTTGTTAAACTTGATAAAAATTGTTTTATTACCAAACCTGATATTACGCGGTTGTATAGACAAAATTTGCATAAATAACAACAGAGGGAGTAATTAGTATTTTACATATTTGTGTATGTGTAACAGGAAGGACCTAAATATGTGGGACAGTGGCATAAAATGAGATTTTCTAAATTCCACCACGGTATTGTATTTCCTAAAGACTCTGTGCTAGAATTAGGCTTATATACCGTAGATATAGGACAGAAATTAGCTGTCAAAACCACCAGACATATTAATTTCTCACTACTATATTGTAGCAGACTGTACTGGGGACATTGAAAATATGCAACAGTGCAAGCGTTTGGGCAGTTCTTAGATGCAAACCCGATGGAGCTATCACCTTTTTTCCTTCTATTTATGTGCATGGCGTAGCATACTAGTATTAAGTGAAAGAAAATATAGCAATTTATATATATTTTTTACGTTTGTGCCCGGGGACAGGAATACCTGCAAATTTTGATATTGCCTCGTATATAGCTATAGGCCTGTAACACTGCTCGCTGATCTACGCAGTGTCGTTTCCGCTAAATCTAGCGCTAGCGGAGGAGGATGATTATTGATCGCTGATTGGCTGAGCGCGCATTGACGGCTGGGGGTGTGGTGGGTGGTGTTGACGATAACATTATGAATGGAACGGCGTAGTAAATAACATAGTATTTATAGTATTTCAATGACATTCCAGATTTTAAGGGAATGCCATTGCTCGCGCGCGCGCCTGCACATATGTATCATATCTGGAGTTAGTCAAAGGTATAAACTAAATGATTATCGTTTCCAATCAAACAGAATAATTTAGAATCAATCCAATATTTTTGGAATTCCGTGTCTAGCAATCTAAATCTGTCAAGAATGATTCAGAATTTTAATTTAGCAAAGAAGGCAACTGCCAGATCGGCAGACGTCGTATTAGTAAAATTGCCCTGTTTTAAAGGGACTCTGAAACTCCAAATATAATTTATAGCCAGCGCAGTTAGATAAATAATGAGATCGTTATTATACCTTCCACTGGAGCCTGAAAAACAGAGAAATTTCATTAATGTGCCATCTAATTTTGTTTGATCAATGGAGGGTTCAGCAATCCAGTTCTTAATAACATTAATTAATGGCTGAATGGAGCGACATGAATAGAACAAGTGCTCGGCTGTTTCAAGAGGATATTGACAGAATGGACACACAAATGAGGTACCAAGTTTGATCTTCCTCAGGTATTCACAGACAGGTAAAACGCCATGATAGAGCTTAAAGAGCACTGTTCTAAGTGACGGGTCTAGGAATTTAGAATTAATATGATGCCAGGATGATGCAAAATCAATGGTTGGAAAAGGAATCTTAATCTGCAGGTCAACTGACCTCTTGTTAAGCAGTAAGAGATCAAAGTCACGGGATGCATTTTTTACCAGTCATGATCGGGATAAAGTGTCTGAAATTCAAAATAGACTTTTAGTTGTGGTTCTTGCATTAGAAGGCATTAAATGCAAGAGTAGGACTCCTTTTCTAGCTAAATGTAAGTAGATTTATTTAGCAAGTAGTGATTGAACGATTGAACGTTTATGTGGTTAATAAAACGACAGACAAACGCTAGGGTGGGGTGTGTGTGGTGGGGAGGATATGCCGTCTTTTGATGGCTCTTGTTTTCGTTAGTTAACACTGTGTGGCATGTACCCTCAACCTGATATATATTACAAAGAAAGGGAGAAGGCTGGCAGACAGGGCCGGATTACCGGGAAGGCAAGTGACAAGTACCAACAAATTTTGACGATTAAATTAAACTGGCCACATAGAATATGCCAGAAGACACCCGACAGCATTTGTACCAAATGGTAGTTTATATTATATATGGTCGTGAATTAATAATAGTCTTATTAACACTGTGCAATAACGTATGGGCGGCTAAGGTTTAAAAAAGCCCTGAAAACACGTGACCGCGTACATTTTACGCTCAATACAAGTGAGATAAACAAGCCTTGAAAACACGTACATTTTACGCTCAATACAAGTGAGATAGCTCTTGCTGGCTTAGTTTCTGAATTGTTGTTTTTGCATTTAGCCGTTTCATTTCCGAAATGAGAAGATAAACTTAAACACGGCTGTTATGATAAGACAATTGTATGTTTTTCATAGCATTGTGGTCATTGTGGACAGAATGGCATACTATTCAATGCTTCCTTAACAGTTAGTGATGACTGATCTAAAACTCGTGATCAATATTCATAACTTCATTTATTTATTTAACACTAAAACAAGGAACGGCACGGAATGTAGACATAGCGTTTCCCAATTTTAGCTCACCTGGCCAGAGTGGCCAAGTGAGCGTATGCCATGCCGCCCATCCATCGTCCGTCCGTCCATCCATCCATCCGTCCATCAACTTTTGCTTAAAATAGCTACTCACCATTGACCACTTGGCGGATTTCAAATTGATTTGGCATGTTTGGTCGTATGGGGGGGGGGAGGTAAGTTTTATAGCTTATAATTTTGATTGATCAATTTTTTCTGCGAGCATCTTGAATTTTTCGAACAGTGGCGGGAAATCATTTAAAATGCTACTCCTCATTAACTGCTTGGGCAATTTCACCCAGACATAGTTAGGAGGATGGCTTCAGAACTTGTATACAGTATTTTGATTGGTCAATTTTTTTCTTGCGGCCATCTTGGATTTTTTGAAAATTTCTGGAAATCACTTAAAAGCCTACTCCTCGATAACCACGGGGCCCGATTTCAATTACATTTGGATGGAAGAACCCTAGCATTGTATGCTTCAGAACATATATACAGATATACAGAATTTTGATTGGTCAATTTGTTCGGTGGCCATCTTGAATTTTCCGAAAATGGCTGAAAATAGTCTACTCCTCTTTAACTACTTGGGAACTGAACTACTGAACTTTAGAACACATTTTCATATAATGATGTTATAGATGACTTTGCCAATATGAAAGTTCCTTCCAGTTGTGTGTGAAATAAGCATGCTTTCATTGGAGGAATCTACTTTTAGCTATGCCCCGCCCATCCCCAGTTGAGCTCCACCCATATTTTGTCTGTGTTTGGATCGATCGATCCCTGCACTCACTGAATCTTAATTTCCAGCAAGCTATACAAGAAAGCGGTTGAATATTTTGAACTAATTTGACTGGGTAGTGTTGTTATGGCAGCAACAGAACCAAGTCAAATTAGTTTCAAAATATTCAACAGCATGTTTATTAAATAGTAAATACATACAATTCGTACAACAAAGCTTAGCCCATCATCAATTATGCGTTCGTGGCGGCCTTAGCTACGTCATTCTTGATGTAAATGATTATGACGTCAACCTGCATGTGACATAGTGGATTATGACGTCATATGATTGGCTGAGCAACTGGAATCTTCCATTTTCATTTGAGTAAAGCCACAAGCCATATAATCACAGTGTCATCACACAAGCCAGATACTAACAGTGTCATCAGACAAGCCGTATACTCACAGTGTCATCACACAAGCCGTATACTCACAGTGTCATCACACAAGCCAGATACTCACAGTGTCATCACACAAGCCAGATACTCACAGTGTCATCACACAAGCCATATACTCACAGTGTCATCAAACAATCCAGATACTCACAGTGTTATCACACAAGCCAGATACTCACAGTGTCATCACACAAGCCAGATACTCACAGTGTCATCACACAAGCCATATACTCACAGTCTCATCACACACGCCAGATACTCACAGTGTCATCACACAAACCAGATACTCACAGTGTCATCACACAAGCCATATACTCACAGTGTCATCACACAAGCCATATACTCACAGTGTCATCATACAAGCCATATATTCACAGTTTCATCAAACAAGCCATATACTCACAGTGTCATCAAACAAGCCATATACTCACAGTGTCATCACACAAACCAGATACTCACAGTGTCATCACACAAGCCATATACTCACAGTGTCATCATACAAGCCATATACTCACAGTTTCATCACACAAGCCATATACTCACAGTGTCATCACCCAAGCCAGATACTCACAGTCTCATCACACAAACCAGATACTCACAGTGTCATCACACAAGCCATATACTCACAGTGTCATCAAACAAGCCATATACTCACAGTGTCATCACACAAACCAGATACTCACAGTGTCATCACACAAGCCATATACTCACAGTGTCATCATACAAGCCATATACTCACAGTTTCATCAAACAAGCCATATACTCACAGTGTCATCAAACAAGCCATATACTCACAGTGTCATCACACAAGCCATATACTCACAGTGTCATCACACAAACCAGATACTCACAGTGTCATCACACAAGCCATATACTCACAGTGTCATCATACAAGCCATATACTCACAGTGTCATCACACAAGCCATATACTCACAGTGTCATCACACAAACCAGATACTCACAGTGTCATCACACAAGCCATATACTCACAGTGTCATCACACAAGCCAGATACTCACAGTGTCATCACACAAGCCATATACTCACAGTGTCATCACACAAACCAGATACTCACAGTGTCATCACACAAACCATATACTCACAGTGTCATCATACAAGCCATATACTCACAGTTTCATCAAACAAGCCATATACTCACAGTGTCATCAAACAAGCCATATACTCACAGTGTCATCACACAAACCAGATACTCACAGTGTCATCACACAAGCCATATACTCACAGTGTCATCATACAAGCCATATACTCACAGTTTCATCACACAAGCCATATACTCACAGTGTCATCATACAAGCCATATATTCACAGTTTCATCAAACAAGCCATATACTCACAGTGTCATCAAACAAGCCATATACTCACAGTGTCATCACACAAACCAGATACTCACAGTGTCATCACACAAGCCATATACTCACAGTGTCATCATACAAGCCATATACTCACAGTTTCATCAAACAAGCCATATACTCACAGTGTCATCAAACAAGCCATATACTCACAGTGTCATCACACAAGCCATATACTCACAGTGTCATCACACAAACCAGATACTCACAGTGTCATCACACAAGCCATATACTCACAGTGTCATCATACAAGCCATATACTCACAGTGTCATCACACAAGCCATATACTCACAGTGTCATCACACAAACCAGATACTCACAGTGTCATCACACAAGCCATATACTCACAGTGTCATCACACAAGCCAGATACTCACAGTGTCATCACACAAGCCATATACTCACAGTGTCATCACACAAACCAGATACTCACAGTGTCATCACACAAGCCATATACTCACAGTGTCATCATACAAGCCATATACTCACAGTTTCATCAAACAAGCCATATACTCACAGTGTCATCAAACAAGCCATATACTCATAGTGTCATCACACAAGCCATATACTCACAGTGTCATCACACAAGCCGTAGTCTCACAGTGTCATCACACACGCCAGATACTCACAGTGTCATCACACAAGGCATATACTCACAGTGTCATTACACAAGCCGTAGTCTCACAGTGTCATCACACAAGCTATATACTCACAGTGTCATCACACAAGCCAGATACTCACAGTGTCATCACACAATCCGTATACTCACAGTGTCATCACACAAGCCATATACTCACAGTGTCATCACACAAGCCGTAGTCTCACAGTGTCATCACACAAGCCATATACTCACAGTGTCATCACACAAGCCATATACTCACAGTGTCATCACACAAGCCGTAGTCTCACAGTGTCATCACACAAGCCAGATACTCACAGTGTCATCACACAAGCCATATACTCACAGTGTCATCACACATGCCAGATACTCACAGTGTCATCACACAAGCCATATACTCACAGTGTCATCACACACGCCATATACTCACAGTGACATCAAACAAGCCATATACTCACAGTGTCATCACACAAGCCAGATACTCACAGTGTCATCACACAAGCCGTAGTCTCACAGTGTCATCACACAAGCCAGATACTCACGGTGTCATCACACAAGGCATATACTCACAGTGTCATCACACAAGCCGTAGTCTCACAGTGTCATCACACAAGCTATATACTCACAGTGTCATCACACAAGCCAGATACTCACAGTGTCATCACACAAGCCATATACTCACAGTGACATCACACAAGGCATATACTCACAGTGTCATCACACAAGCCGTAGTCTCACAGTGTCATCACACAAGCCATATACTCACAGTGTCATCACACAAGCCATATACTCACAGTGTCGTCACACAAGCCATATACTCACACAGTGTCGTCACACAAGCCGTAGTCTCACAGTGTCATCACACAAGCCAGATACTCACAGTGTCATCAAACAAGGCGTATGCTCACAGTGTCATCACACAAGCCAGATACTCACAGTGTCATCACACAAGCCATATACTCACAGTGACATCACACACGCCATATACTCAGTGTCATCACACAAGCCAGATACTCATGGTGCCATCATACAAACCATATACTCACAGTGTCATCACACAAGCCATATACTCACAGTGTCATTACACAAGCCATATACTCACAGTGTCATCACACAATCCGTATACTCACAGTGTCATCACACAAGCCAGATACTCACAGTGTCATCACACAAGCCAGATACTCACAGTGTCATCACACAATCCGTATACTCACAGTGTCATCACACAAGCCAGATACTCACAGTGTCATCACACAAGCCAGATACTCACAGTGTCATCACACAATCCGTATACTCACAATGTCATCACACAACCCCTATACTCACAGTGTCATCACACAAGCCGTAGTCTCACAGTGTCATCACACAAGCCAGATACAGTGTCATCACACAAGCCGTATACTCACAGTGTCATCACACAATCCAGATACTCACAGTGTCATCACACAAGCCAGATACTCACAGTGTCATCACACAAGCCGTAATCTCACAGTGTCATCACACAAGCCAGTTACTCACAGTGTCATCACACAAGCCGTATACTCACAGTGGCATCACACAAGCCATATGCTCACAGTGTCATCACACAAGCCGTAGTCTCACAGTGCTATCACACAAGCCATATACTCACAGTGTCATCACACAAGCCATATACTCACAGTGTCATCGCACAAGCCATATACTCACAGTGTCATCACACAAGCCGTAGTTCACAATGTCATCACACAAGCCAGATACTCACAGTGTCATCACACAAGCCAGATACTCACAGTGTCATCACACAATTCGTATACTCAGTGTCATCACACAAGCCAGATACTCACAGTGTCATCACACAAGCCAGATACTCACAGTGTCATCACACAATCCGTATACTCACAGTGTCATCACACAAGGCATATACTCACAGTGTCATCACACAATCCGTATACTCACAGTGCCATCACACAAGCCAGATACTCACAGTGTCATCACACAAGGCATATACTCACAGTGTCATCGCACAAGCCATATACTCACAGTGTCATCACACAAGCCGTAGTCGCACAATGTCATCACACAAGCCAGATACTCACAGTGTCATCACACAAGCCAGATACTCACAGTGTCATCACACAATTCGTATACTCAGTGTCATCACACAAGCCAGATACTCACAGTGTCATCACACAAGCCAGATACTCACAGTGTCATCACACAATCCGTATACTCACAGTGTCATCACACAAGGCATATACTCACAGTGTCATCACACAATCCGTATACTCACAGTGCCATCACACAAGCCAGATACTCACAGTGTCATCACACAAGGCATATACTCACAGTGTCATCACACAAGCCGTAGTCTCACAGTGTCATCACACAAGCCATATACTCACAGTGTCATCACACAAGCCATATACTCACAGTGTCATCACACAAGCCATATACTCACACAGTGTCATCACACAAGCCGTAGTCTCACAGTGTCATCACACAAGCCATATACTCACACAGTGGCATCACACAATCCGTAGTCTCACAGTGTCATCACACAAGCCAGATACTAACAGTGTCAGCACACAAGGCATATACTCACAGTGTCATCACACAAGCCAGATACTCACAGTGTCATCACACAAGCCATATACTCACAGTGACATCACACAAGCCATATACTCAGTGTCATCACACAAGCCAGATACACATGGTGCCATCATACAAACCATATACTCACAGTGTCATCACACAAGCCATATACTCAGTGTCATTACACAAGCCAGATACTCACAGTGTCATCACACAATCCGTATACTCACAGTGTCATCACACAAGCCAGATACTCACAGTGTCATCACACAATCCGTATACTCACAGTGTCATCACACAATCCGTATACTCACAGTGTCATCACACAAGCCAGATACTCACAGTGTCATCACACAATCCGTATACTCACAGTGTCCTCACACAAGCCCTATACTCACAGTGTCATCACACAATCCAGATACTCACAGTGTCATCACACAAGCCATATGCTCACAGTGTCATCGCACAAGCCAGATACTCACAGTGTCATCACACAAGTCAGATACTCACAGTGTCATCACACAAGCCGTAGTCTCACAGTGTCATCACACAAGCCAGATACAGTGCCATCACACAAGCCGTATACTCACAGTGTCATCACACAAGCCAGATACTCACAGTGTCATCACACAAGGTGTATACTCACAGTGTCATCATACAAGCCAGATACTCACAGTGTCATCACACAAGCAATATACTCACAGTGACATCACACAAGCCATATACTCAGTGTCATCACACAAGCCCTATACTCACAGTGTCATCACACAAACCAGATACTCACAGTGTCATCACACAAGCCATATGCTCACAGTGTCATCACACAAGCCGTATACTCACAGTGTCATCGCACAAGCCAGATTCTCACAGTGTCATCACACAAGCCAGATACTCACAGTGCCATCACACAAGCCGTAGTCTCACAGTGTCATCACACAAGCCAGATACTCACAGTGTCATCACACAAGCCAGATACTCACAGTGTCATCACACAAGCCGTATACTCACAGTGTCATCACACAAGACTCGATCTCATCCAATTTGTAATGATTAACCCTTTAAATTTCTAATTACTAAATTAGTTCAAGAAAGTCAATATATGTGTTCATTAAATGTCCATTTGCAAACCAAGAGACTATTTTAGAAAATTTACCACTGAAATGATTTGCTCGGTTACAGAGCGTGTCATTCCAGTGGTAAATTGTCAGAAGTAGTTTTCTCTTGGCATGCAAATGGATATTTCAGGAGACCCCAGTGGAAGCAGTTCTTGGCCGGCTTAGAAAACAACGAGTTACGGTAGACTCAATGACTCAGTCTTACTCATTACAAACTGGATCGGATCAACTAAGGCCGTTAACTTTGCTCTCAAAGTTAGATTTATTTGTTTAAGGGTGAACTTTAGCCAAACTTCAGAAAAATATTAGGATGGAATTTGTTGCCAAATATGCTGTAAATGGCTTCTCAGAGCACATAGTTTTCACATTTTCTCGGAGTAGGCCCGACACCCCTCCCCCACTCCGCCATTTGACCTAGGGCGGCAGAGGAGGTAAATCCGGCCCTGCTGGCAGGACAATCCCCACCAGACTCATTTCATGATTGACATATTTAACTTAGGTGTGCATATAGGAGTAACAACACTGCATGGATTGTAAGATGCCGACATGCCAATATAAAATAAACAGTTTCAGATCTGTCTTCTTCTCTCATTCATAGTATTTAGCTCATCTTACCAGAATGGGCAAGTGAGCTTATGCCATGGCGACCATCCGTCGTCCATCTGTCCATCAACTTTTGCTTTAAACCTCTACTCCTCATTAACCGTTTAGCGGATTTCAACCTAATTTGGCAGGAAGGACCCTAAGGAGGTAGGCTTCAGAACTTATATACAGAATTTTGACTGGACAATTTTTCCGGCGGCCATTTTGGATTTTCACAAAATTTCAGGAAATAAGATAAAAGCCTACTCCTCATTAACTACTCGGCCGATTTCAAGCAAACTTGGCTGGAAGGACCCTAGACTGGTATGCTTCAGAACCTGTATACAGAATTTTGATTGGTAAATTTTCTCGGTGGCCATCTTGAATTTTCCCAAAAAATGGCTGAAAATCGGTTAAAACACTACTCTTCATTAATTGCTTGGGCAATTTCAATAACAAGAACACTAAGCTAATAGGTTTCAGAACTTGTATACAGAATTTTGATTCACACGTTTTTCGGCGGCCATCCCGGATTTT
This sequence comes from Chaetoderma sp. LZ-2023a, assembly GCA_034401795.1. Classification (NCBI taxonomy): domain Eukaryota; kingdom Metazoa; phylum Mollusca; class Caudofoveata; order Chaetodermatida; family Chaetodermatidae; genus Chaetoderma; species Chaetoderma sp. LZ-2023a. The sequence continues at coordinate 94,942,759 of CM067360.1, read as the reverse complement.
CTGAAAATTTCTCGAAATCAGTTAAAAGCCTACTCCTCATTAACCACTGGGCCGATTTCAATCAAACTCAGTGGGAAGGACCCTAGTGTAGTATGCTTCAGAATATGTATACAGAATTTTGATTGGCCAATTTTTTTCGACGGCCATCTTGAATTTTCCGAAAATTGGCGGGAAATAATTTAAAACGCTACTCATTAACTTCTTGTGCAATTTCAGTCAGACTTGGCTGAAAGGATACTAGGGTTGGAAGTTTCAGAACTTGTATTCAAAATTTTTATTGGTCAATTTTTTCCCGGCGACCATCCTGGATTGTCTGAAAATCAGTTATGAGCCTGTTCCTCATTAGCCAGTTGGCCGATTTCAAGGGAAAATTGGTTGGAAGGTTGGAAGAGTGGTATGCTTCAGAAATTATATACAGAATTTTGAAGAGTCAATATTTTCGGTGGCCATCTTGAATTTTCTGAAAAATGGTGTGAAATAGTATAAAATGTTACTACTCATCCACTGCTTGGACAATTTCAACCAGACTTGGCTTTGAGGACACTAGGCTGGTAGGTTTCAGAAATTGCATAGAGAATCTTGATTGGTCAATCTTTCTGGTGGCCATCTTGGATTTTTTGAAAATTTCTGAAATCAGTTAAGAGGCTACTTACTACTCATTAACCGCTTGAACGATTTCAAGCAAACATGACTGGAAGAACCCTAGGGATGTGTGCTTCAGAACTTGTATGTAGAATTTTGATTGGTCAATTTGTTCGGTGCCATCTTAAATTTTCCGAACAAGGGCTGGAAATCCCTTAAAAGGCTAGTTGATCATTAACTGCTTGGCCGATTTAAGGCCCCTATGGTAGTAGGATTCAGAATATGTATACATAGGTTTGATTGGTCAGTTTTCAAGTGGTCTGGTACACTTCAGAATTGTATACAAAATTTTGACTGCTTGATTTTTTTAGTGTCTATCTTGGATTTTCCGGAAAATGAGAATTCGTTTAAGATGCTATTCCTCATTAACATCTTGGGCAATTTAAAACAAATTTAGCTGGAAGGATCCTATAGTTGTAGCCTCTAAAAATTCTATTCCAAATTTTGATCGGTCAATGTGTTGGTGGCCATCTTTGATTTTCTGAAAATTATCCTGAACACTATCGAGGGATCCACACTATCTATATTATGGAGAGATGCGGGTGGAAAACTGAACTAGTTGAAACGATTTCTACCATGTCTGGTGATTGGTCGATGTAATCTGATTCGCTATATACAGAGTGATCCTGGACACAGTGCGAGGTTCTTTATAATAGGCACAGAGTCTTTTACGCTAGCAAAAGTTATTGCGTGCTCTTGGTGTGGAATGATAGGACAATCCCTACCAAAACCTGACGCAGGGATATGAAGCTTATTTACAATTATAATGGATATCCCATGCAATAATTGGTCTTTTTGGTATCTTAGCACAGACTGACAGGACAATCCCTACTATTCTGTCTTTAGCAAACAATTGCTGAGTGTGAAGAGTGTGGGGGCAAAATAATAGCTAGTATGGTTTCTGGAAATATGTGCTATACAGCAGGTGTGACCATAGCTTGTCAAGGCGAGTCTTGAAACAGCTTAAGGACGGGACACGTACGACGTCTTCGCTTAGGGAGATCCCGTGATTTATCACTGTTACAGAAGAAGTGTTGGTGCAGTGATTGTGTTGCATTGGAAGGTGTGTAGTATGAGGCCGTGACCTCTGGTTATCTGGGAGGATTCTGGCTCCAGTCCCGGATGGTCTGTATTGTATTTGGAATGTAGATACTTAAAGGTATCATACATTCTATTATATCACCCCGTATCCTTCTGTAGGAGAGTGATGCCAATCTAAGGGTGCACAGCCTGTCTTCGTACGTCAAGTTTCTAGTACCAGGCAGCAGTGTAGTGGTGGCACGTCTTTGTACATTCTCGAGCAGATTTATGTCTTGCATCTGACGTGGGCACCAGACGTATAAAAAACGAAAAGCGTGCCTGATTAGACCACGCATTTGGTTGGCCTTATTTACAGGTAGTTCGACGTGCTTGTGGAAGGTGAGATTGTTGCCCATGTAGCCACCCATGTCATTTATAACACTGGTCTCTTCCAGTGCGACACTTTGCCCATCTGTCATTCTGTCGGTGAATTCTGGGTGGCCAGTCCCTAATCTTAGGACTTAACATTTGGGTGGTGGGTGGAATTTCATTAACCAGTCTCTGGGCCATGATTCTTGTAATGTAATTCTAAATAATATCTAAACCCCTGGTACCTCTGCCTGCCTGGAGAGGAAATCAGTCCACATAATTTTACAACTCTTACCAGCCACAGCATTCTTGATTATTGTTCATTTGTCTTGAGCAGGTTTTGTCAGTTCAAAATAAAATGTGTCAATCTGTTTCTCGATTTCAGAATTGAAAGATCAGCAGCTGTCATGCTGTGTGCCGCTGTCGCACAACATAAAAGGTAAATCGGTATCATGTTTCATGCTGTGTCCCGTAAGTCAGTATCATGTTTTTTAAGATGTCAATTCATCATAACCCTAGAATTCATACTGTAGAGGTTGACCTTTCATGCCGGCGTCATGGCGGTTGTTGAAGAAGGGTAACAGATTTCCTAGGCATAAAATCAACTACAACGAGGCCTATCATCGATAATCCTGTTGAACTGCGTATTTCATTAAAATTGCTATTTAAATACTTCAATAATCCCCGAGAATCTACAGAGGAAGATTTAAATGGAAATTCCATCGCAGAACGCTAAATTTGGAACTTCTCTTTCCGTTCATTCCATCCACCACTATTACCGGAGCACTGTCTTAAATATTATGACATTATTTAGGTGATATTGTTTTGAACGAGAGGTGCTAACATCCTTTTACATACCCCGCTTAATTGTTGCTGGGATTTTAATAGAATACTTTATCAATGGAGGGTTCATTTATAGATAAGCTTCGCCCTCTATTTACAAACGGTGGAATCGATTTTAAAATCTGAATTCCTAGAATCTAAATAAATTGCAGGTATCAAGTAAGCTGTTGAATATTTTAAAACTAATTTTACTGTGGGCTGTTGCTGTTTCAAAATATTCAACAGATTATGACGTCACATAATTGAGAGACATATCGGATCCCTCCATTTTGGATGATATGTGGACACTATTTTGACGGCTAAGTCTTCCGTTTAGATCAACATATTGGTTCGCCCTATTGTGACTAAACTTGGAAAACCTGCTTCATTATATCAATCGGATTGAGCATAATGATATTGAGGTCTGGTCAAAATTCAAGGTCACTCTGAACTTGGTATAAAACTATATTTTTAAGGTTCAGTTTTTGGTTTAGATCAACATATTGTCTCAAATCTCGACATGACTTCACCCTATAGGGACGAAACATGGACACCTGCTTCCTTATATCAAGTGGATTGAACATAATGATATTGAGGTCATGATCAAACTCATCTAAGATTATCACATTGCATTCGCTATTTTTGTGCAAAGTTTTAGTTTTTGACTCGGCTGATAATAGTGATATTAACCCTTCGTGTGCCATCTTAACCCTTTAAATGTCAAGCTGGCCAAAAAGTGCATCTGCAGTGGACTTGACGAATGTCCATTTGCAGGCTAAGAGCAGACTATTTTTGAAAATTTACCACTAGAATGACTGTCTCGGTAACCGAGCCAGTCATTCCAGTGGTAAATTTCAAATATAATCTTCTCTTGGCCTGCAAATGACTACTGACTAAACAAAAACTTAAGTTTCTTGACCATTGATCCATTAAGAGTCGAGCGCTCATCTTGAGGAATGCCCATTTGCAGGACAACAGAAAACTATAATTCTAAAATTCTGGTACTGTCAGACTCGACAGTTGCTTCAAAGAATCGAATCTTCAATTTGCTATGTAGAGGTGACTTCCAGATCTTTACCATTCCGTTGGGACATTAATTGAAACCAAGTTTCATATCCTATTTGTGACGCATCGCTTGCCGGAGCCATCAGTCATTGTTTTAATTGGTCAATTTAAGCAGGTCCACACAGCCAATAGCCGTTGAATATTACACGCGTTCATATCGAAAAAAATTAAACATTCTGAAAGCCGTGTTTATATGATAAACAAAATTATCATTTAAAATAAATTTCCGATACTGCATTACACGTGTCTGCCAAGACACTGCTATTAATAACCATATACTAGATTATTACTGCATAGACATTATCATTTGCTGAACTCCTACACAAATCTTGCCCCCCCCCCCTCCATCCACCCATATCCCTTCCGCACTAGGTGACCGCCTAGTTCACTTAGAGGTTTCTCCGGCCATGGTCTTGTCAAAGTCATCTTGGTAGAAACGTCTTTTCTTGATTCAGTGCATGGTGACTGGTCGACATGGGGCTCCTGGGGTGATTGTACAAGGACGTGTGGAGGGGGACAAAGAAAGCGGCTCAGAACATGTACCAACCCAACTCCGACTAATGGTGGTCGAGAATGTGTGGGTGACAGTCAGGACATTGATCATTGCAACAATGCAGCATGCCCACCAGGTAATACATAGCATAGAAACATATACTGAACCCTCGTACATGGAACATCCCATATGTCTCACTTATAGTAGATAGATGTATAAAAAATAAACATTAGACTATGAAGAGAAATCATAAGTGATACATAAACCAACTTTTACTAAGCGGTTCTTTATGATATGGTGTTTGATTTTGTAGGCAGGCCAGCAGGCAGGTAGGCAGACGGACAGACAGAGAAGCAAGACAGACAGACAGACAGGAAGGCAGACAGACAGACAAACAGACAGACATGGGATGGGCGGGTGACCAGGCACAGGCAAGCAGGCAGACAGACGGATGGGCGGGTGGCCAGGCAGGCACGCATGCACGCACATACACACGCACACACACACACACACACACACACACACACACACACACACACACACACACACACACACACACACACACAGACAGGCATGCATGCACGCATGGATGCACACACAGACAGACAGAAAGCAAGACAGACAGACAGACAGACAACAAGATCGACACACAGACAGCAAGATAGACAGACAGACATCAAGACAGAAAGACGGATGGACGGGCGGATGGATAGATGGATGGACAGACAGACAGTCAGACAGTCTCGCAATACCCTCTCCGCCCTATGGGACGTGAGTAATATTAAATGGAACAATCACTGTAGTTTTCCTGAGAGATTCGATCTCGCTAGCTTAATAATAATTTCCTTTCAATAAGATGATAACATCGGAATCTTAGTTCTACCCCCAAGAAATTTGCGAAATCTAGACGTCATCTGGCTTGTCTAATTTTGGGGCAATCAGGACCTTATTTGTCAAATTAAAAATTGTAATTTTTTTTTTTTCTCCAAATTTCCATATTTTTCCAAAATATCTTTGAATCTAAGGGCCGGATTAGTGCATTTTGACATACATTTTCATACTTTTAGCAGCATGAATAATTGTGGCGTGATTTAGGACATCCGGGTTTAGTGGGAGAGGAGGGTTCATTGCACGTGACTCACGCACAATGCATGAGACTTGGCATGTCTGATACATATAGGTGGTGCCAACAACAAATAATATAATTTATTACAATATTGGCAAGACAACATACATATATTTAAGCTGTACTGGGATATTTGATGGCCTAGCTGCATATGCCAATGGGCACAGCTCTCAGTTTTCATTTGCCGACTTCAACGGTGTGAGCAGGGACCATGGTGGGGTCAGGGACCATGGTAGATGCAGGACCGTGGTGGGGTCAGGGACCACGACAACAGTGGATACATGGACCAGGTGGGTGCAGGGACCAGGGTGGGAGCAGAGACAATTGTGGGAGCGGGGACCACAGTGGGTGCAGGGACCATGGTGGGAGCAGGGACCATGGCGGGTACAGGGACCATGATGGGTTCAGGGACCACGGTGGGAGCAGGGACCATGGTTGGTGCAGGGACACTGTGGGAGCAGGGACCACGGTGGGTGTAGTGACAATGGTCAGTGCAGGGACCACGGTGGGAGCAGTGACCACGGTGTGTGCATGGACCATGGTGGGTCTAGTGACCACGGTGGGTGCATGGACCACGGTGTGTGCAGGGACCACAGTGGGTGTAGTGACCACACTGGGTGAAGTGACCATGGTGGGTGCGGTGACTATGGTGGGTGCAGGGACCATGGTGGGTGCAGTGACCAAGGGTGGCTGCAGTGGACTTGATGAATGTCCATTTGCAGGCTAAGAGCAGACTATTTTTGAAAATTTACCACTTGAATGACTGGCTCGGTAACGGAGCCTGTCATTCCAGTTGTAAATCTCAAATGTAATCTTGTCTTGGCCTGCAAATGACCTCTGACTAAACGAAAATTTAAGTTTCTTGACCATTGATCCATTAACAATCGAGTGCTCATCTTGAGGAATGGCCATTTGCAGAACAACAGAAAACTATAATTCTAAAATGCTGGTACTGACTCGACAGTTGCTTCAAAGAATCGAATCTTCAATTTGCTATGTAGAGGTGACTTCCAGATCTTTACCATTCTGTTGGGACATTAATTGAAACCAAGTTTCATATCCTATTTGTGACGCATCGCTTGCCGGAGCCATCAGTCATTGTTTTAATTGGTCAATTTAAGCAGGTCCACACAGCCAATAGCCGTTGAATATTACACGCGTTCATATCAAAAAAAATTAAACATTCTGAAAGCTGTGTTTATATGATAAACAAAGTTATCATCTATAAATAAATTTGCGATGCTGCCTTACACGTGTCTGCCAAGACACTGCTATTAATAACCATATACTAGATTATTACTGCATGGACATTATCATTTGCTGAACTCCTACACAAATCTTGCCCCCCCCCCCCTACCCGCACCATCCCCCCTCCATCCACCCCCACCTCACCCATATCCCTTCCGCACTAGGTGACCGCCTAGTTCACTTAGAGGTTGCTCCGGCCATGGTCTTGTCAAAGTCATCTAGGAAGAAATGTCTTTTCTTGATTCAGTGCATGGTGACTGGTCGACATGGGGCTCCTGGGGTGATTGTACAAGGACGTGTGGAGGGGGACAAAGAAAGCGGCTCAGAACATGTACTAACCCAACTCCGACTAATGGTGGTCGAGAATGTGTGGGTGACAGTCAGGACACTGATCATTGCAACAATGCAGCATGCCCACCAGGTAATACATAGCAGATAGATATATAAAAAATAAACATTAGACTATGAAGAGAAATCATAAGTGATACATAAACCAACTTTTACTAAGCGGTTCTTTATGATATGTTGTTTGATTTTGTAGGCAGGCAGGCAGGCAGGCAGACAGAGCAGCAAGAAAGACAAAGCAGCAAGACCGACATACAGACAGACAGACAAACAGACAGACATGGGACGGGCGGGTGGCCAGGCACAGGCAAGCAGGCAGACAGACGGATGGGCGGGTGGCCATGCAGGCAGGCAGGCATGCACGCACACACACACACACACAGGCATGCATGCATGCATGGATGCACACACAGACAGACAGAAAGCAAGCAAGACAGACAGACAGACAGACACCAAGATCGACACACAGGCAGCAAGATAGACAGACAGACATCAAGACGGATGGATGGGCGGATGGATGGATGGGCGGGCAGATGGATGGATGGACAGACAGACAGTCAGACAGTCTCACAATACCCTCTCCGCCCTATGGGATGTGAGTAATATTAAATGGAACAATCACTGTAGTTTTCCTGAGAGATTCGATCTCACTAGCTTAATAATAATTTCCTTTCAATAAGATGATAACATCGGAATCTTAGTTCTACCCCCAAGAAATTTGCGAAATCTAGACGTCATCTGGCTTGTCTAATTTTGGGGCAATCAGGACCTTATTTGTCAAATTAAAAATTGTAATTTTTTTTTTTTCTCCAAATTTCCATATTTTTCCAAAATATCTTTGAATCTAAGGGCCGGATTAGTGCATTTTGACATACATTTTCATACTTTTAGCAGCATGAATAATTGTGGCGTGATTTAGGACATCCGGGTTTAGTGGGAGAGGAGGGTTCATTGCACGTGACTCACGCACAATGCATGAGACTTGGCATGTCTGATACATATAGGTGGTGCCAACAACAAATAATATAATTTATTACAATATTGGCAAGACAACATACATATATTTAAGCTGTACTGGGATATTTGATGGCCTAGCTGCATATGCCAATGGGCACAGCTCTCAGTTTTCATTTGCCGACTTCAACGGTGTGAGCAGGGACCATGGTGGGGTCAGGGACCATGGTAGATGCAGGACCGTGGTGGGGTCAGGGACCACGACAACAGTGGATACATGGACCAGGTGGGTGCAGGGACCAGGGTGGGAGCAGAGACAATTGTGGGAGCGGGGACCACAGTGGGTGCAGGGACCATGGTGGGTTCAGGGACCACGGTGGGAGCAGGGACCATGGTTGGTGCAGGGACACTGTGGGAGCAGGGACCACGGTGGGTGTAGTGACAATGGTCAGTGCAGGGACCACGGTGGGAGCAGTGACCACGGTGTGTGCATGGACCATGGTGGGTCTAGTGACCACGGTGGGTGCATGGACCACGGTGTGTGCAGGGACCACAGTGGGTGTAGTGACCACACTGGGTGAAGTGACCATGGTGGGTGCGGTGACTATGGTGGGTGCAGGGACCATGGTGGGTGCAGTGACCAAGGGTGGCTGCAGTGGACTTGATGAATGTCCATTTGCAGGCTAAGAGCAGACTATTTTTGAAAATTTACCACTTGAATGACTGGCTCGGTAACGGAGCCTGTCATTCCAGTTGTAAATCTCAAATGTAATCTTGTCTTGGCCTGCAAATGACCTCTGACTAAACGAAAATTTAAGTTTCTTGACCATTGATCCATTAACAATCGAGTGCTCATCTTGAGGAATGGCCATTTGCAGAACAACAGAAAACTATAATTCTAAAATGCTGGTACTGACTCGACAGTTGCTTCAAAGAATCGAATCTTCAATTTGCTATGTAGAGGTGACTTCCAGATCTTTACCATTCTGTTGGGACATTAATTGAAACCAAGTTTCATATCCTATTTGTGACGCATCGCTTGCCGGAGCCATCAGTCATTGTTTTAATTGGTCAATTTAAGCAGGTCCACACAGCCAATAGCCGTTGAATATTACACGCGTTCATATCAAAAAAAATTAAACATTCTGAAAGCCGTGTTTATATGATAAACAAAGTTATCATCTATAAATAAATTTCCGATGCTGCCTTACACGTGTCTGCCAAGACACTGCTATTAATAACCATATACTAGATTATTACTGCATGGACATTATCATTTGCTGAACTCCTACACAAATCTTGCCCCCCCCCTACCCGCACCATCCCCCCTCCATCCACCCCCACCTCACCCATATCCCTTCCGCACTAGGTGACCGCCTAGTTCACTTAGAGGTTGCTCCGGCCATGGTCTTGTCAAAGTCATCTAGGAAGAAATGTCTTTTCTTGATTCAGTGCATGGTGACTGGTCGACATGGGGCTCCTGGGGTGATTGTACAAGGACGTGTGGAGGGGGACAAAGAAAGCGGCTCAGAACATGTACTAACCCAACTCCGACTAATGGTGGTCGAGAATGTGTGGGTGACAGTCAGGACACTGATCATTGCAACAATGCAGCATGCCCACCAGGTAATACATAGCAGATAGATATATAAAAAATAAACATTAGACTATGAAGAGAAATCATAAGTGATACATAAACCAACTTTTACTAAGCGGTTCTTTATGATATGTTGTTTGATTTTGTAGGCAGGCAGGCAGGCAGGCAGACAGAGCAGCAAGAAAGACAAAGCAGCAAGACCGACATACAGACAGACAGACAAACAGACAGACATGGGACGGGCGGGTGGCCAGGCACAGGCAAGCAGGCAGACAGACGGATGGGCGGGTGGCCATGCAGGCAGGCAGGCATGCACGCACACACACACACACAGGCATGCATGCATGCATGGATGCACACACAGACAGACAGAAAGCAAGCAAGACAGACAGACAGACAGACACCAAGATCGACACACAGGCAGCAAGATAGACAGACAGACATCAAGACGGATGGATGGGCGGATGGATGGATGGGCGGACAGATGGATGGATGGACAGACAGACAGTCAGACAGTCTCACAATACCCTCTCCGCCCTATGGGATGTGAGTAATGTTAAATGGAACAATCACTGTAGTTTTCCTGAGAGATTCGATCTCACTAGCTTAATAATAATTTCCTTTCAATAAGATGATAACATCGGAATCTTAGTTCTACCCCCAAGAAATTTGCGAAATCTAGACGTCATCTGGCTTGTCTAATTTTGGGGCAATCAGGACCTTATTTGTCAAATTAAAAATTGTAATTTTTTTTTTTTCTCCAAATTTCCATATTTTTCCAAAATATCTTTGAATCTAAGGGCCGGATTAGTGCATTTTGACATACATTTTCATACTTTTAGCAGCATGAATAATTGTGGCGTGATTTAGGACATCCGGGTTTAGTGGGAGAGGAGGGTTCATTGCACGTGACTCACGCACAATGCATGAGACTTGGCATGTCTGATACATATAGGTGGTGCCAACAACAAATAATATAATTTATTACAATATTGGCAAGACAACATACATATATTTAAGCTGTACTGGGATATTTGATGGCCTAGCTGCATATGCCAATGGGCACAGCTCTCAGTTTTCATTTGCCGACTTCAACGGTGTGAGCAGGGACCATGGTGGGGTCAGGGACCATGGTAGATGCAGGACCGTGGTGGGGTCAGGGACCACGACAACAGTGGATACATGGACCAGGTGGGTGCAGGGACCAGGGTGGGAGCAGAGACAATTGTGGGAGCGGGGACCACAGTGGGTGCAGGGACCATGGTGGGAGCAGGGACCATGGCGGGTACAGGGACCATGATGGGTTCAGGGACCACGGTGGGAGCAGGGACCATGGTTGGTGCAGGGACACTGTGGGAGCAGGGACCACGGTGGGTGTAGTGACAATGGTCAGTGCAGGGACCACGGTGGGAGCAGTGACCACGGTGTGTGCATGGACCATGGTGGGTCTAGTGACCACGGTGGGTGCATGGACCACGGTGTGTGCAGGGACCACAGTGGGTGTAGTGACCACACTGGGTGAAGTGACCATGGTGGGTGCGGTGACTATGGTGGGTGCAGGGACCATGGTGGGTGCAGTGACCAAGGGTGGCTGCAGTGGACTTGATGAATGTCCATTTGCAGGCTAAGAGCAGACTATTTTTGAAAATTTACCACTTGAATGACTGGCTCGGTAACGGAGCCTGTCATTCCAGTTGTAAATCTCAAATGTAATCTTGTCTTGGCCTGCAAATGACCTCTGACTAAACGAAAATTTAAGTTTCTTGACCATTGATCCATTAACAATCGAGTGCTCATCTTGAGGAATGGCCATTTGCAGAACAACAGAAAACTATAATTCTAAAATGCTGGTACTGACTCGACAGTTGCTTCAAAGAATCGAATCTTCAATTTGCTATGTAGAGGTGACTTCCAGATCTTTACCATTCTGTTGGGACATTAATTGAAACCAAGTTTCATATCCTATTTGTGACGCATCGCTTGCCGGAGCCATCAGTCATTGTTTTAATTGGTCAATTTAAGCAGGTCCACACAGCCAATAGCCGTTGAATATTACACGCGTTCATATCAAAAAAAATTAAACATTCTGAAAGCTGTGTTTATATGATAAACAAAGTTATCATCTATAAATAAATTTCCGATGCTGCCTTACACGTGTCTGCCAAGACACTGCTATTAATAACCATATACTAGATTATTACTGCATGGACATTATCATTTGCTGAACTCCTACACAAATCTTGCCCCCCCCCTACCCACACCATCCCCCCTCCATCCACCCCCACCTCACCCATATCCCTTCCGCACTAGGTGACCGCCTAGTTCACTTAGAGGTTGCTCCGGCCATGGTCTTGTCAAAGTCATCTAGGAAGAAATGTCTTTTCTTGATTCAGTGCATGGTGACTGGTCGACATGGGGCTCCTGGGGTGATTGTACAAGGACGTGTGGAGGGGGACAAAGAAAGCGGCTCAGAACATGTACTAACCCAACTCCGACTAATGGTGGTCGAGAATGTGTGGGTGACAGTCAGGACACTGATCATTGCAACAATGCAGCATGCCCACCAGGTAATACATAGCAGATAGATATATAAAAAATAAACATTAGACTATGAAGAGAAATCATAAGTGATACATAAACCAACTTTTACTAAGCGGTTCTTTATGATATGTTGTTTGATTTTGTAGGCAGGCAGGCAGGCAGGCAGACAGAGCAGCAAGAAAGACAAAGCAGCAAGACCGACATACAGACAGACAGACAAACAGACAGACATGGGACGGGCGGGTGGCCAGGCACAGGCAAGCAGGCAGACAGACGGATGGGCGGGTGGCCATGCAGGCAGGCAGGCAGGCACGCACGCACACACACACACACACAGGCATGCATGCATGCATGGATGCACACACAGACAGACAGAAAGCAAGCAAGACAGACAGACAGACAGACACCAAGATCGACACACAGGCAGCAAGATAGACAGACAGACATCAAGACGGATGGATGGGCGGATGGATGGATGGGCGGACAGATGGATGGATGGACAGACAGACAGTCAGACAGTCTCACAATACCCTCTCCGCACTATGGGATGTGAGTAATATTAAATGGAACAATCACTGTAGTTTTCCTGAGAGATTCGATCTCACTAGCTTAATAATAATTTCCTTTCAATAAGATGATAACATCGGAATCTTAGTTCTACCCCCAAGAAATTTGCGAAATCTAGACGTCATCTGGCTTGTCTAATTTTGGGCCAATCAGGACCTTATTTGTCAAATTAAAAATTGTAATTTTTTTTTTAGTTCCAAATTTCCATATTTTCCGAAAATATCTTTGAATCTAAGGGCCGGATTAGTGCATTTTGACATACATTTTCATACTTTTAGCAGCATGAATAATTGTGGCGTGATTTAGGACATCCGGGTTTAGTGGGAGAGGAGGGTTCATTGCACGTGACTCACGCACAATGCATGAGACTTGGCATGTCTGATACATATAGGTGGTGCCAACAACAAATAATATCATTTATTACAATATTGGCAAGACAACATACATATATTTAAGCTGTACTGGGATATTTGATGGCCTAGCTGCATATGCCAATGGGCACAGCTCTCAGTTTTCATTTACCGACTTCAACGGTGTGAGCAGGGACCATGGTGGGGTCAGGGACCATGGTAGATGCAGGACCGTGGTGGGGTCAGGGACCACGACAACAGTGGATACATGGACCAGGTGGGTGCAGGGACCAGGGTGGGAGCAGAGACAATTGTGGGAGCGGGGACCACAGTGGGTGCAGGGACCATGGTGGGAGCAGGGACCATGGTGGGTACAGGGACCATGATGGGTGCAGGGACCACGGTGGGAGCAGGGACCATGGTTGGTGCAGGGACACTGTGGGAGCAGGGATCACGGTGGGTGTAGTGACAATCGTCAGTGCAGGGACCACGGTGGGTGCAGGGACCACAGTGGGTGTAGTGACCACGGTGGGTGCAGGGACCACAGTGGGTGCAGTGACCACAGTGGGTGCATGGTCCATGGTGGGTGTAGTGACCACGGTGGGTGCACGAACCGCGGTGTGTGCAGGGACCACAGTGGGTGTAGTGACCACACTGGGTGAAGTGACCATGGTGGGTGCGGTGACTATGGTGGGTGCAGGGACCATGGTGGGTGCAGTGACCAAGGGTGGCTGCAGTGGACTTGATGAATGTCCATTTGCAGGCTAAGAGCAGACTATTTTTGAAAATTTACCACTTGAATGACTGGCTCGGTAACGGAGCCTGTCATTCCAGTTGTAAATCTCAAATGTAATCTTGTCTTGGCCTGCAAATGACCTCTGACTAAACGAAAATTTAAGTTTCTTGACCATTGATCCATTAACAATCGAGTGCTCATCTTGAGGAATGGCCATTTGCAGAACAACAGAAAACTATAATTCTAAAATGCTGGTACTGACTCGACAGTTGCTTCAAAGAATCGAATCTTCAATTTGCTATGTAGAGGTGACTTCCAGATCTTTACCATTCTGTTGGGACATTAATTGAAACCAAGTTTCATATCCTATTTGTGACGCATCGCTTGCCGGAGCCATCAGTCATTGTTTTAATTGGTCAATTTAAGCAGGTCCACACAGCCAATAGCCGTTGAATATTACACGCGTTCATATCAAAAAAAATTAAACATTCTGAAAGCCGTGTTTATATGATAAACAAAGTTATCATCTATAAATAAATTTCCGATACTGCATTACACGTGTCTGCCAAGACACTGCTATTAATAACCATATACTAGATTATTACTGCATGGACATTATCATTTGCTGAACTCCTACACAAATCTTGCCCCCCCCCAACCCGCACCATCCCCCCTCCAGCCACCCCCACCTCACCCATATCCCTTCCGCACTAGGTGACCGCCTAGTTCACTTAGAGGTTGCTCCGGCCATGGTCTTGTCAAAGTCATCTAGGAAGAAATGTCTTTTCTTGATTCAGTGCATGGTGACTGGTCGACATGGGGCTCCTGGGGTGATTGTACAAGGACGTGTGGAGGGGGACAAAGAAAGCGGCTCAGAACATGTACTAACCCAACTCCGACTAATGGTGGTCGAGAATGTGTGGGTGACAGTCAGGACACTGATCATTGCAACAATGCAGCATGCCCACCAGGTAATACATAGCAGATAGATATATAAAAAATAAACATTAGACTATGAAGAGAAATCATAAGTGATACATAAACCAACTTTTACTAAGCGGTTCTTTATGATATGTTGTTTGATTTTGTAGGCAGGCAGGCAGGCAGACAGAGCAGCAAGAAAGACAAAGCAGCAAGACAGACATACAGACAGACAGACAAACAGACAGACATGGGACGGGCGGGTGGCCAGGCACAGGCAAGCAGGCAGACAGACGGATGGGCGGGTGGCCAGGCAGGCAGGCAGGCACGCACGCACACACACACACACACAGGCATGCATGCATGCATGGATGCACACACAGACAGACAGAAAGCAAGCAAGACAGACAGACAGACAGACACCAAGTTCGACACACAGGCAGCAAGATAGACAGACAGACATCAAGACGGATGGATGGGCGGACGGATGGATGGGCGGACGGATGGATGGGCGGACAGATGGATGGATGGACAGACAGACAGTCAGACAGTCTCGCAATACCCTCTCCGCCCTATGGGATGTGAGTAATATTAAATGGAACAATCACTGTAGTTTTCCTGAGAGATTCGATCTCACTAGCTTAATAATAATTTCCTTTCAATAAGATGATAACATCGGAATCTTAGTTCTACCCCCAAGAAATTTGCGAAATCTAGACGTCATCTGGCTTGTCTAATTTTGGGCCAATCAGGACCTTATTTGTCAAATTAAAAATTGTAATTTTTTTTTTAGTTCCAAATTTCCATATTTTCCGAAAATATCTTTGAATCTAAGGGCCGGATTAGTGCATTTTGACATACATTTTCATACTTTTAGCAGCATGAATAATTGTGGCGTGATTTAGGACATCCGGGTTTAGTGGGAGAGGAGGGTTCATTGCACGTGACTCACGCACAATGCATGAGACTTGGCATGTCTGATACATATAGGTGGTGCCAACAACAAATAATATAATTTATTACAATATTGGCAAGACAACATACATATATTTAAGCTGTACTGGGATATTTGATGGCCTAGCTGCATATGCCAATGGGCACAGCTCTCAGTTTTCATTTGCCGACTTCAACGGTGTGAGCAGGGACCATGGTGGGGTCAGGGACCATGGTAGATGCAGGACCGTGGTGGGGTCAGGGACCACGACAACAGTGGATACATGGACCAGGTGGGTGCCGGGACCAGGGTGGGAGCAGAGACAATTGTGGGAGCGGGGAGCACAGTGGGTGCAGGGACCATGGTGGGAGCAGGGACCATGGCGGGTACAGGGACCATGATGGGTGCAGGGACCACGGTGGGAGCAGGGACCATGGTTGGTGCAGGGACACTGTGGGAGCAGGGACCACGGTGGGTGTAGTGACAATGGTCAGTGCAGGGACCATGGTGGGTGCAGGGACCACAGTGGGTGTAGTGACCACGGTGGGTGCAGGGACCACGGTGTGTGCAGGGACCACAGTGGGTGCAGTGACCACAGTGGGTGCATGGACCATGGTGGGTGTAGTGACCACGGTGCGTGCACGGACCACGGTGTGTGCAGGGACCACAGTGGGTGTAGTGACCACACTGGGTGAAGTGACCATGGTGGGTGCGGTGACTATGGTGGGTGCAGGGACCATGGTGGGTGCAGTGACCAAGGGTGGCTGCAGTGGACTTGATGAATGTCCATTTGCAGGCTAAGAGCAGACTATTTTTGAAAATTTACCACTTGAATGACTGGCTCGGTAACGGAGCCTGTCATTCCAGTTGTAAATCTCAAATGTAATCTTGTCTTGGCCTGCAAATGACCTCTGACTAAACGAAAATTTAAGTTTCTTGACCATTGATCCATTAACAATCGAGTGCTCATCTTGAGGAATGGCCATTTGCAGAACAACAGAAAACTATAATTCTAAAATTCTGGTACTGACTCGACAGTTGCTTCAAAGAATCGAATCTTCAATTTGCTATGTAGAGGTGACTTCCAGATCTTTAGCATTCTGTTGGGACATTAATTGAAACCAAGTTTCATATCCTATTTGTGACGCATCACTTGCCGGAGCCATCAGTCATTGTTTTAATTGGTCAATTTAAGCAGGTCCACACAGCCAATAGCCATTGAATATTACATGCATTCATATCGAAAAAAATTAAACATTCTGAAAGCCGTGTTTATATGATAAACAAAGTTATCATCTATAAATAAATTTCCGATACTGCATTACACGTGTCTGCCAAGACACTGCTATTAATAACCATATAATAGATTATTACTGCATAGACATTATCATTTGCTGAACTCCTACACAAATCTTCCCCCCCACCCCACCCCGCACCATACCCCCTCCATCCACCCCCACCCCACCTCACCCATATCCCTTTCGCACTAGGTGACCGCCTAGTTCACTTAGAGGTTGCCCCAGCCATGGTCTTGACAAAGTCATCTAGGTAGAAACGTCTTTTCTTGATTCAGTGCATGGTGACTGGTCGTCCTGGGGTGATTGTACAAGGACGTGTGGAGGGGGACAAAGAAAGCGGCTCATAACATGTACCAACCCAACTCCGACTTATGGTGGTCGAGAATGTGTGGGTGACAGTCAGGACATTGATCATTGCAACAATGCAACATGCCCACCAGGTAATACATAGCATGGAAACATATACTGAACCCTCGTACATGGAACATCCCATATGTCTCACTTATAGTAGATAGATGTATAAAAAAATAAACATTAGCCGATGGAGAAAAATCATAAGTGATACATAAACCAACTTTCTCTGAGCAGTTCTTTATGATATGTTGTTTGATTTTGTAGGCAGGCCAGTAGGCAGGCAGGCAGACAGACAGACAGAGCAGCAAGACATACAGAGATACAGAGACATGCGGGCTGGAGGCCAGACCGACAGCATGACAGACAGAGAGACAGACAGACAGACAGGCAGGCAGACAGACAGACATGCGGGTGGGAAGGCAACCAGGCAGCCAGTCAGATAGACATACAGGCGGGTGGCCAGGCAGGCGTGTATGCGCCTGCACGCATGCACACACACACACAAACAGACAGGCAGACAGCAAGTAGACAGACAGACAGCAAGATAGACAGACAGACATCAAGACAGATGGATGGATGGACGGAAGGACAGATTGGCGGGAGGGCGGGCAGTGGGAGTGTGTGTATGGGACGTGACTAATAATAAATGGAACAATCACTGTAGTTTTCCAGAGAGATTCGATCTCGCTAGCCTAATAATAATTTCCTTTCAATAAGGTGATAACATCAGAATCTCAGTTCTACCCCCAAGAAATTTGTGAAATCTAAACGTCATCTGGCTTGTCCAATTTTGGGGCAATCAGGACCTTATTTGTCAAATAAATTTTTTTTTTTTTAGTTCCAAATTTCCATATTTTCCGAAAATATCTTTGAATATAAGGGCCGGATTAATGCATTTTGACATACATTGTCATACTTCTAGCAGCATGAATAATTGTGGCATGATTTAGGACATCCGGTTTGAGTGGGAGAGGAGGGTTCATTGCGCGTGACTCACGCACAATGCATGAGACTTGGCATGTCTGATACATACAGGTGGTACCACCAACAAATAATATAATTTATTAGTTGTTACCACAGTGGATGCAGTGACCACAGTGGATGCAGGGACCACGGTGGGTGCAGGGACCATGGTTGGAGCAGGGACCGCTGTGGGTGCAGGGACCATGGTTGGTGCAGTGACCACGGTTGGTGCAGTGACCACGGTGGGTGCAGGGACCACAGTGGGTGTAGGGACCATGGTGTGAGCAGGGACTGCTGTGGGTGCAGGGACCATGGTGGGAGCAGGGACCATGGTGGCTGCAGGGACCACGGGGTGAGCAGGACCACGGTGGGAGCAGGGACCATGGTGGGAGCAGGGACCATGATGGGTGCAGGGACCATGGTGGGTGCAGGGACCGTGGTGGGTGCAGGGACCATGGTGGGAGCAGGGACCATGGTGGGCGCAGGGACCATGGTGGGAGCAGGGACCATGGTGGATGCAGGGACCATGGTGGGTGCAGTGACCATGGTGGGAGCAGGGACCATGGTGGGTGTAGTGACCACGGGGGGAGCATGGACCACGGTGGGTGTAGTGACCATGGTGGGTGCAGGAACCATGGTGGGTGCAGGGACCATGGTGCGTGTAGTGACCATGGTGGGAGCAGGGAGCATGGTGGATGTAGTGACCACGGTGGGAGCAGGGACCATGGTGGGTGCAGGGACCATGGTGGGTGAAGAGACCATGGTGGGAGCAGGGCCCACGGTGGATGTAGTGACCACGGTGGGTGCAGGGACCATGGTGGGTGCAGGGACCATGGTGGGAGCAGGGACCATGGTGGGTGTAGTGACCACGGTGGGTGTAGTGACGATGGTGGTGTTGTGACCATGGTGGGAGGAGGGACCATGGTGGGTGTAGTGACCATGGTGGGAGCAGGGATCATGGTGGGTGTAGTGACCACGGTGGGTGCAGGGACCATGGTGGGTGTAGTGACCATGGGGGAGCAGGGACCATGGTGGGTGTAGTGACCACGGTGGGAGCAGGGACCACAGTGGGTGTAGTGACCATGGTGGGTGTAGTGACCATGGTGGGTGCAGGGAAAATGGTGGGTGCAGGGACCATGTTGGGTGTAGTGACCATGGTGGGAGTAGGGACCATGGTTGGTGTAGTGACTATGGTGGGTGCAGGGGCCATGGTGGGTGTGGTGACCATGGTGGGTGCAGGGACCATGATGGGTGCAGGGACCATGGTGGGTGCAGGGACCACGGTGGGAGCAGGGACCATGGTGGGTGTAGGGACCACGGTGGGAGCAGGGACCATGGTGAGTGCAGGGGCCATGGTGCGTGCAGGGTCAACGGTGGGAGCAGGGACCATGGTGGGTGTAGTGACCATGGTGGGTGCAGGGACCATGGTGGGTGTAGTGACCACGGTGGGTCGAAGGAACCATGGTGGGTGAAGAGACCATGGTGGGTGCAGGGACCACGGTGGGTGAAGTGACCATGGTGGGAGCAGGGACCATGGTGGGTGTAGTGACCATGGTGGGTGCAGGGACCATGGTGGGTACAGGGACCATGGTGGGTGTAGTGACCATGGTGGGAGTAGGGACCATGGTGGGTGTAGTGACCATGATGGGTGCAGGGGCCATGGTGGGTGCAGGGACCATGGTTGGTGTAGTGACCATGGTGGGTGCAGGGACCATGGTGGGAGCAGGGACCATGGTGGGTGTATGGACCATGGTGGGTGCAGGGAGCACGGTGGGAGCAGGGACCATGGTGGGTGTAGGGACCACGGTGGGAGCAGGGACCATGGTGAGTGCAGGGGCCATGGTGGGTGCAGGGACAATGGTGGGAGCAGGGACCATGGTGGGTGCATGGACCACGGTGGGAGCAAGGACCATGGTGAGTGCAGGGGCCATGGTGGGTGTAGTGACCATGTTGGGAGCAGGGACCATGGTGGGTGCAGGGACCATGGTGGGGGCAGGGAGCATGGTGGGTGTAGTGACCACGGTGCGAGCTGGTACCATGGTGGGTGCAGGGACCATGGTGGGTGAAGTGACCATGGTGGGAGCAGGGACCATGGTGGGTGTAGTGACCATGGTGGGTGTAGTGACCATGGTGGGTACAGGGACCATGGTGGGTGTAGTGACCATGGTGGGAGTAGGGACCATGGTGGGTGTAGTGATCATGATGGGTGCAGGGGCCATGGAGGGTGCAGGGACCATGGTTGGTGTAGTGACCATGCTGGGTGCAGGGACCATGGTCGGTGTAGGGACCATGGTGTGAGCAGGGACCACGGTGGGAGCGGGGACCATGGTGGGTGCAGGGATCACGGTGGGAGCAGGGACCATGGTGGGTGTAGTGACCATGGTGGGAGCAGGGACCATGGTCGGTGTAGTGACCACGGTGGGAGCAGGGACCATGCTGGGTGCAGGGACCATGGTGGGTGTAGTGACCATGGTGGGAGCAGCGACCACGGTGGGTGCAGTGACCATGGTGGGAGCAGGGACCATGGTGGGTGTAGTGACCACGGTGGGAGCAAGGACCATGGTGGGTGTAGTGCCCATGGTGGGAGCAGGGACCATGGTTGGTGTAGTGACCACGGTGGGAGCAGGGACCATGGTGGGTGTAGTGCCCATGGTGGGAGCAGGGACCATGATGGGTGTAGTGACCATGGTGGGTGCAGGGACCATGGTGGGTACAGGGACCATGGTGGGTGTAGTGACCATGGTGGGTGTAGTGACCATGGTGGGTGCAGGGCCCACGGTGGGTGTAGTGACCACGGTGGGTGCAGGGACCATGGTGGGTGCAGGGACCATGGTGGGAGCAGGGACCATGGTGGGTGTAGTGACCACGGTGGGTGTAGTGACGATGGTGGGTGTTGTAACCATGGTGGGAGGAGGGACCATGGTGGGTGTAGTGACCATGGTGGGAGCAGGGATCATGGTGGGTGTAGTGACCACGGTGGGTGCAGGGACCATGGTGGGTGTAGTGACCATGGGGGAGCAGGGACCATAGTGGGTGCAGGGACCATGGTGGGTGAAGTGACCATGGTGGGAGCAGGGACCATGGTCGGTGTAGTGACCACGGTGGGAGCAGGGACCATGTTGGGTGCAGGGACCATGGTGGGTGTAGTGACCATGGTGGAAGCAGGGACCATGGTGGGTGTCGTGACCACAGTGGGAGCAGGGACCACGGTGGGTGTAGTGACCATGGTGGGTGTAGTGACCATGGTGGGAGCCGGGACCATGGTGGGTGCAGGGACCACGGTGGGAGCAGGGACCATGGTGGGTGTAGGGACCACGGTGGGAGCAGGGACCATGGTGAGTGCAGGGGCCATGGTGGGTGCAGGGACAATGGTGGGAGCAGGGACCATGGTGGGTGCATGGACCACGGTGGGAGCAAGGACCATGGTGAGTGCAGGGGCCATGGTGGGTGTAGTGACCATGTTGGGAGCAGGGACCATGGTGGGTGCAGGGACCATGGTGGGTGTAGTGACCATGGTGGGTACAGGGACCATGGTGGGTGTAGTGACCATGGTGGGAGTAGGGACCATGGTGGGTGCAGGGACCATGGTGGGTGAAGTGACCATGGTGGGAGCAGGGACCATGGTGGGTGTAGTGACCATGGTGGGTGTAGTGACCATGGTGGGTACAGGGACCATGGTGGGTGTAGTGACCATGGTGGGAGTAGGGACCATGGTGGGTGTAGTGACCATGATGGGTGCAGGGGCCATGGAGGGTGCAGGGACCATGGTTGGTGTAGTGACCATGCTGGGTGCAGGGACCATGGTCGGTGTAGGGACCATGGTGTGAGCAGGGACCACGGTGGGTGTAGTGACCATGGTGGGTGTAGTGACCATGGTGGGAGCGGGGACCATGGTGGGTGCAGGGACCACGGTGGGAGCAGGGACCATGGTGGGTGTAGTGACCATGGTGGGAGCAGGGACCATGGTCGGTGTAGTGACCACGGTGGGAGCAGGGACCATGGTGGGTGCAGGGACCATGGTGGGAGTAGTGACCATGGTGGGAGCAGGGACCACGGTGGGTGCAGTGACCATGGTGGGAGCAGGGACCATGGTGGGTGTAGTGACCACGGTGGGAGCAGGGACCATGGTGGGTGTAGTGCCCATGGTGGGAGCAGGGACCATGGTTGGTGTAGTGACCACGGTGGGAGCAGGGACCATGGTGGGTGTAGTGCCCATGGTGGGAGCAGGGACCATGATGGGTGTAGTGACCATGGTGGGTGCAGGGACCATGGTGGGTACAGGGACCATGGTGGGTGTAGTGACCATGGTGGGTGTGGTGACCATGGTGGGTGCAGGGCCCACGGTGGGTGTAGTGACCACGGTGGGTGCAGGGACCATGGTGGGTGCAGGGACCATGGTGGGAGCAGGGACCATGGTGGGTGTAGTGACCACGGTGGGTGTAGTGACGATGGTGGGTGTTGTAACCACGGTGGGAGCAGGGACCATGGTGTGAGCAGGGACCATGAAGGGTGCAGGGACCATGGTGGGTGCAGGGACCGTGGTGGGTGCAGGGACCATGGTGGGAGCAGGGACCATGGTGGGAGCAGGGACCATGGTGGGAGCAGGGACCATGGTGGATGCAGGGACCATGGTGGGTGCAGTGACCATGGTGGGAGCAGGGACCATGGTGGGTGTAGTGACCACGGGGGGAGCATGGACCACGGTGGGTGTAGTGACCATGGTGGGTGCAGGAACCATGGTGGGTGCAGGGACCATGGTGCGTGTAGTGACCATGGTGGGAGCAGGGAGCATGGTGGATGTAGTGACCACGGTGGGAGCAGGGACCATGGTGGGTGCAGGGACCATGGTGGGTGAAGAGACCATGGTGGGAGCAGGGCCCACGGTGGGTGTAGTGACCACGGTGGGTGCAGGGACCATGGTGGGTGCAGGGACCATGGTGGGAGCAGGGACCATGGTGGGTGTAGTGACCACGGTGGGTGTAGTGACGATGGTGGTGTTGTGACCATGGTGGGAGGAGGGACCATGGTGGGTGTAGTGACCATGGTGGGAGCAGGGATCATGGTGGGTGTAGTGACCACGGTGGGTGCAGGGACCATGGTGGGTGTAGTGACCATGGGGGAGCAGGGACCATGGTGGGTGTAGTGACCACGGTGGGAGCAGGGACCACAGTGGGTGTAGTGACCATGGTGGGTGTAGTGACCATGGTGGGTGCAGGGAAAATGGTGGGTGCAGGGACCATGTTGGGTGTAGTGACCATGGTGGGAGTAGGGACCATGGTTGGTGTAGTGACTATGGTGGGTGCAGGGGCCATGGTGGGTGTGGTGACCATGGTGGGTGCAGGGACCATGATGGGTGCAGGGACCATGGTGGGTGCAGGGACCACAGTGGGAGCAGGGACCATGGTGGGTGTAGGGACCACGGTGGGAGCAGGGACCATGGTGAGTGAAGGGGCCATGGTGCGTGCAGGGTCAACGGTGGGAGCAGGGACCATGGTGGGTGTAGTGACCATGGTGGGTGCAGGGACCATGGTGGGTGTAGTGACCACGGTGGGTCGAAGGAACCATGGTGGGTGAAGAGACCATGGTGGGTGCAGGGACCACGGTGGGTGAAGTGACCATGGTGGGAGCAGGGACCATGGTGGGTGTAGTGACCATGGTGGGTGCAGGGACCATGGTGGGTACAGGGACCATGGTGGGTGTAGTGACCATGGTGGGAGTAGGGACCATGGTGGGTGTAGTGACCATGATGGGTGCAGGGGCCATGGTGGGTGCAGGGACCATGGTTGGTGTAGTGACCATGGTGGGTGCAGGGACCATGGTGGGAGCAGGGACCATGGTGGGTGTATGGACCATGGTGGGTGCAGGGAGCACGGTGGGAGCAGGGACCATGGTGGGTGTAGGGACCACGGTGGGAGCAGGGACCATGGTGAGTGCAGGGGCCATGGTGGGTGCAGGGACAATGGTGGGAGCAGGGACCATGGTGGGTGCATGGACCACGGTGGGAGCAAGGACCATGGTGAGTGCTGGGGCCATGGTGGGTGTAGTGACCATGTTGGGAGGAGGGACCATGGTGGGTGCAGGGACCATGGTGGGTGAAGTGACCATGGTGGGAGCAGGGACCATGGTGGGTGTAGTGACCATGGTGGGTGTAGTGACCATGGTGGGTACAGGGACCATGGTGGGTGTAGTGACCATGGTGGGAGTAGGGACCATGGTGGGTGTAGTGATCATGATGGGTGCAGGGGCCATGGAGGGTGCAGGGACCATGGTTGGTGTAGTGACCATGCTGGGTGCAGGGACCATGGTCGGTGTAGGGACCATGGTGTGAGCAGGGACCACGGTGGGTGTAGTGACCATGGTGGGTGTAGTGACCATGGTGGGAGCGGGGACCATGGTGGGTGCAGGGATCACGGTGGGAGCAGGGACCATGGTGGGTGTAGTGACCATGGTGGGAGCAGGGACCATGGTCGGTGTAGTGACCACGGTGGGAGCAGGGACCATGGTGGGTGCAGGGACCATGGTGGGTGTAGTGACCATGGTGGGAGCAGCGACCACGGTGGGTGCAGTGACCATGGTGGGAGCAGGGACCATGGTGGGTGTAGTGACCACGGTGGGAGCAGGGACCATGGTGGGTGTAGTGCCCATGGTGGGAGCAGGGACCATGGTTGGTGTAGTGACCACGGTGGGAGCAGGGACCATGGTGGGTGTAGTGCCCATGGTGGGAGCAGGGACCATGATGGGTGTAGTGACCATGGTGGGTGCAGGGACCATGGTGGGTACAGGGACCATGGTGGGTGTAGTGACCATGGTGGGTGTAGTGACCATGGTGGGTGCAGGGCCCACGGTGGGTGTAGTGACCACGGTGGGTGCAGGGACCATGGTGGGTGCAGGGACCATGGTGGGAGCAGGGACCATGGTGGGTGTAGTGACCACGGTGGGTGTAGTGACGATGGTGGGTGTTGTAACCATGGTGGGAGGAGGGACCATGGTGGGTGTAGTGACCATGGTGGGAGCAGGGATCATGGTGGGTGTAGTGACCACGGTGGGTGCAGGGACCATGGTGGGTGTAGTGACCATGGGGGGAGCAGGGACCATAGTGGGTGCAGGGACCATGGTGGGTGAAGTGACCATGGTGGGAGCAGGGACCATGGTCGGTGTAGTGACCACGGTGGGAGCAGGGACCATGTTGGGTGCAGGGACCATGGTGGGTGTAGTGACCATGGTGGAAGCAGGGACCATGGTGGGTGTCGTGACCACAGTGGGAGCAGGGACCACGGTGGGTGTAGTGACCATGGTGGGTGTAGTGACCATGGTGGGAGCCGGGACCATGGTGGGTGCAGGGACCACGGTGGGAGCAGGGACCATGGTGGGTGTAGGGACCACGGTGGGAGCAGGGACCATGGTGAGTGCAGGGGCCATGGTGGGTGCAGGGACAATGGTGGGAGCAGGGACCATGGTGGGTGCATGGACCACGGTGGGAGCAAGGACCATGGTGAGTGCAGGGGCCATGGTGGGTGTAGTGACCATGTTGGGAGCAGGGACCATGGTGGGTGCAGGGACCATGGTGGGGGCAGGGAGCATGGTGGGTGTAGTGACCACGGTGCGAGCTGGTACCATGGTGGGTGCAGGGACCATGGTGGGTGAAGTGACCATGGTGGGAGCAGGGACCATGGTGGGTGCAGGGACCACGGTGGGAGCAGGGACCATGGTGGGTGTAGGGACCACGGTGGGAGCAGGGACCATGGTGAGTGCAGGGGCCATGGTGGGTGCAGGGACAATGGTGGGAGCAGGGACCATGGTGGGTGCATGGACCACGGTGGGAGCAAGGACCATGGTGAGTGCAGGGGCCATGGTGGGTGTAGTGACCATGTTGGGAGCAGGGACCATGGTGGGTGCAGGGACCATGGTGGGTGTAGTGACCATGGTGGGTACAGGGACCATGGTGGGTGTAGTGACCATGGTGGGAGTAGGGACCATGGTGGGTGCAGGGACCATGGTGGGTGAAGTGACCATGGTGGGAGCAGGGACCATGGTGGGTGTAGTGACCATGGTGGGTGTAGTGACCATGGTGGGTACAGGGACCATGGTGGGTGTAGTGACCATGGTGGGAGTAGGGACCATGGTGGGTGTAGTGACCATGATGGGTGCAGGGGCCATGGAGGGTGCAGGGACCATGGTTGGTGTAGTGACCATGCTGGGTGCAGGGACCATGGTCGGTGTAGGGACCATGGTGTGAGCAGGGACCACGGTGGGTGTAGTGACCATGGTGGGTGTAGTGACCATGGTGGGAGCGGGGACCATGGTGGGTGCAGGGACCACGGTGGGAGCAGGGACCATGGTGGGTGTAGTGACCATGGTGGGAGCAGGGACCATGGTCGGTGTAGTGACCACGGTGGGAGCAGGGACCATGGTGGGTGCAGGGACCATGGTGGGTGTAGTGACCATGGTGGGAGCAGGGACCACGGTGGGTGCAGTGACCATGGTGGGAGCAGGGACCATGGTGGGTGTAGTGACCACGGTGGGAGCAGGGACCATGGTGGGTGTAGTGCCCATGGTGGGAGCAGGGACCATGGTTGGTGTAGTGACCACGGTGGCAGCAGGGACCATGGTGGGTGTAGTGCCCATGGTGGGAGCAGGGACCATGATGGGTGTAGTGACCATGGTGGGTGCAGGGACCATGGTGGGTACAGGGACCATGGTGGGTGTAGTGACCATGGTGGGTGTGGTGACCATGGTGGGTGCAGGGCCCACGGTGGGTGTAGTGACCACGGTGGGTGCAGGGACCATGGTGGGTGCAGGGACCATGGTGGGAGCAGGGACCATGGTGGGTGTAGTGACCACGGTGGGTGTAGTGACGATGGTGGGTGTTGTAACCACGGTGGGAGCAGGGACCATGGTGTGAGCAGGGACCATGAAGGGTGCAGGGACCATGGTGGGTGCAGGGACCGTGGTGGGTGCAGGGACCATGGTGGGAGCAGGGACCATGGTGGGCGCAGGGACCATGGTGGGAGCAGGGACCATGGTGGATGCAGGGACCATGGTGGGTGCAGTGACCATGGTGGGAGCAGGGACCATGGTGGGTGTAGTGACCACGGGGGGAGCATGGACCACGGTGGGTGTAGTGACCATGGTGGGTGCAGGAACCATGGTGGGTGCAGGGACCATGGTGCGTGTAGTGACCATGGTGGGAGCAGGGAGCATGGTGGATGTAGTGACCACGGTGGGAGCAGGGACCATGGTGGGTGCAGGGACCATGGTGGGTGAAGAGACCATGGTGGGAGCAGGGCCCACGGTGGGTGTAGTGACCACGGTGGGTGCAGGGACCATGGTGGGTGCAGGGACCATGGTGGGAGCAGGGACCATGGTGGGTGTAGTGACCACGGTGGGTGTAGTGACGATGGTGGTGTTGTGACCATGGTGGGAGGAGGGACCATGGTGGGTGTAGTGACCATGGTGGGAGCAGGGATCATGGTGGGTGTAGTGACCACGGTGGGTGCAGGGACCATGGTGGGTGTAGTGACCATGGGGGAGCAGGGACCATGGTGGGTGTAGTGACCACGGTGGGAGCAGGGACCACAGTGGGTGTAGTGACCATGGTGGGTGTAGTGACCATGGTGGGTGCAGGGAAAATGGTGGGTGCAGGGACCATGTTGGGTGTAGTGACCATGGTGGGAGTAGGGACCATGGTTGGTGTAGTGACTATGGTGGGTGCAGGGGCCATGGTGGGTGTGGTGACCATGGTGGGTGCAGGGACCATGATGGGTGCAGGGACCATGGTGGGTGCAGGGACCACAGTGGGAGCAGGGACCATGGTGGGTGTAGGGACCACGGTGGGAGCAGGGACCATGGTGAGTGAAGGGGCCATGGTGCGTGCAGGGTCAACGGTGGGAGCAGGGACCATGGTGGGTGTAGTGACCATGGTGGGTGCAGGGACCATGGTGGGTGTAGTGACCACGGTGGGTCGAAGGAACCATGGTGGGTGAAGAGACCATGGTGGGTGCAGGGACCACGGTGGGTGAAGTGACCATGGTGGGAGCAGGGACCATGGTGGGTGTAGTGACCATGGTGGGTGCAGGGACCATGGTGGGTACAGGGAACATGGTGGGTGTAGTGACCATGGTGGGAGTAGGGACCATGGTGGGTGTAGTGACCATGATGGGTGCAGGGGCCATGGTGGGTGCAGGGACCATGGTTGGTGTAGTGACCATGGTGGGTGCAGGGACCATGGTGGGAGCAGGGACCATGGTGGGTGTATGGACCATGGTGGGTGCAGGGAGCACGGTGGGAGCAGGGACCATGGTGGGTGTAGGGACCACGGTGGGAGCAGGGACCATGGTGAGTGCAGGGGCCATGGTGGGTGCAGGGACAATGGTGGGAGCAGGGACCATGGTGGGTGCATGGACCACGGTGGGAGCAAGGACCATGGTGAGTGCAGGGGCCATGGTGGGTGTAGTGACCATGTTGGGAGCAGGGACCATGGTGGGTGCAGGGACCATGGTGGGGGCAGGGAGCATGGTGGGTGTAGTGACCACGGTGCGAGCTGGTACCATGGTGGGTGCAGGGACCATGGTGGGTGAAGTGACCATGGTGGGAGCAGGGACCATGGTGGGTGTAGTGACCATGGTGGGTGTAGTGACCATGGTGGGTACAGGGACCATGGTGGGTGTAGTGACCATGGTGGGAGTAGGGACCATGGTGGGTGTAGTGATCATGATGGGTGCAGGGGCCATGGAGGGTGCAGGGACCATGGTTGGTGTAGTGACCATGCTGGGTGCAGGGACCATGGTCGGTGTAGGGACCATGGTGTGAGCAGGGACCACGGTGGGTGTAGTGACCATGGTGGGTGTAGTGACCATGGTGGGAGCGGGGACCATGGTGGGTGCAGGGATCACGGTGGGAGCAGGGACCATGGTGGGTGTAGTGACCATGGTGGGAGCAGGGACCATGGTCGGTGTAGTGACCACGGTGGGAGCAGGGACCATGGTGGGTGCAGGGACCATGGTGGGTGTAGTGACCATGGTGGGAGCAGCGACCACGGTGGGTGCAGTGACCATGGTGGGAGCAGGGACCATGGTGGGTGTAGTGACCACGGTGGGAGCAGGGACCATGGTGGGTGTAGTGCCCATGGTGGGAGCAGGGACCATGGTTGGTGTAGTGACCACGGTGGGAGCAGGGACCATGGTGGGTGTAGTGCCCATGGTGGGAGCAGGGACCATGATGGGTGTAGTGACCATGGTGGGTGCAGGGACCATGGTGGGTACAGGGACCATGGTGGGTGTAGTGACCATGGTGGGTGTAGTGACCATGGTGGGTGCAGGGCCCCACGGTGGGTGTAGTGACCACGGTGGGTGCAGGGACCATGGTGGGTGCAGGGACTATGGTGGGAGCAGGGACCATGGTGGGTGTAGTGACCACGGTGGGTGTAGTGACGATGGTGGGTGTTGTAACCATGGTGGGAGGAGGGACCATGGTGGGTGTAGTGACCATGGTGGGAGCAGGGATCATGGTGGGTGTAGTGACCACGGTGGGTGCAGGGACCATGGTGGGTGTAGTGACCATGGGGGGAGCAGGGACCATAGTGGGTGCAGGGACCATGGTGGGTGAAGTGACCATGGTGGGAGCAGGGACCATGGTCGGTGTAGTGACCACGGTGGGAGCAGGGACCATGTTGGGTGCAGGGACCATGGTGGGTGTAGTGACCATGGTGGAAGCAGGGACCATGGTGGGTGTCGTGACCACAGTGGGAGCAGGGACCACGGTGGGTGTAGTGACCATGGTGGGTGTAGTGACCATGGTGGGAGCCGGGACCATGGTGGGTGCAGGGACCACGGTGGGAGCAGGGACCATGGTGGGTGTAGGGACCACGGTGGGAGCAGGGACCATGGTGAGTGCAGGGGCCATGGTGGGTGCAGGGACAATGGTGGGAGCAGGGACCATGGTGGGTGCATGGACCACGGTGGGAGCAGGGACCATGGTGGGTGTAGTGACCACGGTGGGAGCAGGGACCATGGTGGGTGTAGTGCCCATGGTGGGAGCAGGGACCATGGTTGGTGTAGTGACCACGGTGGGAGCAGGGACCATGGTGGGTGTAGTGCCCATGGTGGGAGCAGGGACCATGATGGGTGTAGTGACCATGGTGGGTGCAGGGACCATGGTGGGTACAGGGACCATGGTGGGTGTAGTGACCATGGTGGGTGTGGTGGCCATGGTGGGTGCAGGGCCCACGGTGGGTGTAGTGACCACGGTGGGTGCAGGGACCATGGTGGGTGCAGGGACCATGGTGGGAGCAGGGACCATGGTGGGTGTAGTGACCACGGTGGGTGTAGTGACGATGGTGGGTGTTGTAACCACGGTGGGAGCAGGGACCATGGTGGGAGCAGGGACCATGATGGGTGCAGGGACCATGGTGGGTGCAGGGACCGTGGTGGGTGCAGGGACCATGGTGGGAGCAGGGACCATGGTGGGCGCAGGGACCATGGTGGGAGCAGGGACCATGGTGGATGCAGGGACCATGGTGGGTGCAGTGACCATGGTGGGAGCAGGGACCATGGTGGGTGTAGTGACCACGGGGGGAGCATGGACCACGGTGGGTGTAGTGACCATGGTGGGTGCAGGAACCATGGTGGGTGCAGGGACCATGGTGCGTGTAGTGACCATGGTGGGAGCAGGGAGCATGGTGGATGTAGTGACCACGGTGGGAGCAGGGACCATGGTGGGTGCAGGGACCATGGTGGGTGAAGAGACCATGGTGGGAGCAGGGCCCACGGTGGGTGTAGTGACCACGGTGGGTGCAGGGACCATGGTGGGTGCAGGGACCATGGTGGGAGCAGGGACCATGGTGGGTGTAGTGACCACGGTGGGTGTAGTGACGATGGTGGTGTTGTGACCATGGTGGGAGGAGGGACCATGGTGGGTGTAGTGACCATGGTGGGAGCAGGGATCATGGTGGGTGTAGTGACCACGGTGGGTGCAGGGACCATGGTGGGTGTAGTGACCATGGGGGAGCAGGGACCATGGTGGGTGTAGTGACCACGGTGGGAGCAGGGACCACAGTGGGTGTAGTGACCATGGTGGGTGTAGTGACCATGGTGGGTGCAGGGAAAATGGTGGGTGCAGGGACCATGTTGGGTGTAGTGACCATGGTGGGAGTAGGGACCATGGTTGGTGTAGTGACTATGGTGGGTGCAGGGGCCATGGTGGGTGTGGTGACCATGGTGGGTGCAGGGACCATGATGGGTGCAGGGACCATGGTGGGTGCAGGGACCACGGTGGGAGCAGGGACCATGGTGGGTGTAGGGACCACGGTGGGAGCAGGGACCATGGTGAGTGCAGGGGCCATGGTGCGTGCAGGGTCAACGGTGGGAGCAGGGACCATGGTGGGTGTAGTGACCATGGTGGGTGCAGGGACCATGGTGGGTGTAGTGACCACGGTGGGTCGAAGGAACCATGGTGGGTGAAGAGACCATGGTGGGTGCAGGGACCACGGTGGGTGAAGTGACCATGGTGGGAGCAGGGACCATGGTGGGTGTAGTGACCATGGTGGGTGCAGGGACCATGGTGGGTACAGGGACCATGGTGGGTGTAGTGACCATGGTGGGAGTAGGGACCATGGTGGGTGTAGTGACCATGATGGGTGCAGGGGCCATGGTGGGTGCAGGGACCATGGTTGGTGTAGTGACCATGGTGGGTGCAGGGACCATGGTGGGAGCAGGGACCATGGTGGGTGTATGGACCATGGTGGGTGCAGGGAGCACGGTGGGAGCAGGGACCATGGTGGGTGTAGGGACCACGGTGGGAGCAGGGACCATGGTGAGTGCAGGGGCCATGGTGGGTGCAGGGACAATGGTGGGAGCAGGGACCATGGTGGGTGCATGGACCACGGTGGGAGCAAGGACCATGGTGAGTGCAGGGGCCATGGTGGGTGTAGTGACCATGTTGGGAGCAGGGACCATGGTGGGTGCAGGGACCATGGTGGGGGCAGGGAGCATGGTGGGTGTAGTGACCACGGTGCGAGCTGGTACCATGGTGGGTGCAGGGACCATGGTGGGTGAAGTGACCATGGTGGGAGCAGGGACCATGGTGGGTGTAGTGACCATGGTGGGTGTAGTGACCATGGTGGGTACAGGGACCATGGTGGGTGTAGTGACCATGGTGGGAGTTGGGACCATGGTGGGTGTAGTGATCATGATGGGTGCAGGGGCCATGGAGGGTGCAGGGACCATGGTTGGTGTAGTGACCATGCTGGGTGCAGGGACCATGGTCGGTGTAGGGACCATGGTGTGAGCAGGGACCACGGTGGGTGTAGTGACCATGGTGGGTGTAGTGACCATGGTGGGAGCGGGGACCATGGTGGGTGCAGGGATCACGGTGGGAGCAGGGACCATGGTGGGTGTAGTGACCATGCTGGGAGCAGGGACCATGGTCGGTGTAGTGACCACGGTGGGAGCAGGGACCATGGTGGGTGCAGGGACCATGGTGGGTGTAGTGACCATGGTGGGAGCAGCGACCACGGTGGGTGCAGTGACCATGGTGGGAGCAGGGACCATGGTGGGTGTAGTGACCACGGTGGGAGCAGGGACCATGGTGGGTGTAGTGCCCATGGTGGGAGCAGGGACCATGGTTGGTGTAGTGACCACGGTGGGAGCAGGGACCATGGTGGGTGTAGTGCCCATGGTGGGAGCAGGGACCATGATGGGTGTAGTGACCATGGTGGGTGCAGGGACCATGGTGGGTACAGGGACCATGGTGGGTGTAGTGACCATGGTGGGTGTAGTGACCATGGTGGGTGCAGGGCCCACGGTGGGTGTAGTGACCACGGTGGGTGCAGGGACCATGGTGGGTGCAGGGACCATGGTGGGAGCAGGGACCATGGTGGGTGTAGTGACCACGGTGGGTGTAGTGACGATGGTGGGTGTTGTAACCATGGTGGGAGGAGGGACCATGGTGGGTGTAGTGACCATGGTGGGAGCAGGGATCATGGTGGGTGTAGTGACCACGGTGGGTGCAGGGACCATGGTGGGTGTAGTGACCATGGGGGGAGCAGGGACCATAGTGGGTGCAGGGACCATGGTGGGTGAAGTGACCATGGTGGGAGCAGGGACCATGGTCGGTGTAGTGACCACGGTGGGAGCAGGGACCATGTTGGGTGCAGGGACCATGGTGGGTGTAGTGACCATGGTGGAAGCAGGGACCATGGTGGGTGTCGTGACCACAGTGGGAGCAGGGACCACGGTGGGTGTAGTGACCATGGTGGGTGTAGTGACCATGGTGGGAGCCGGGACCATGGTGGGTGCAGGGACCACGGTGGGAGCAGGGACCATGGTGGGTGTAGGGACCACGGTGGGAGCAGGGACCATGGTGAGTGCAGGGGCCATGGTGGGTGCAGGGACAATGGTGGGAGCAGGGACCATGGTGGGTGCATGGACCACGGTGGGAGCAAGGACCATGGTGAGTGCAGGGGCCATGGTGGGTGTAGTGACCATGTTGGGAGCAGGGACCATGGTGGGTGCAGGGACCATGGTGGGTGTAGTGACCATGGTGGGTACAGGGACCATGGTGGGTGTAGTGACCATGGTGGGAGTAGGGACCATGGTGGGTGCAGGGACCATGGTGGGTGAAGTGACCATGGTGGGAGCAGGGACCATGGTGGGTGTAGTGACCATGGTGGGTGTAGTGACCATGGTGGGTACAGGGACCATGGTGGGTGTAGTGACCATGGTGGGAGTAGGGACCATGGTGGGTGTAGTGACCATGATGGGTGCAGGGGCCATGGAGGGTGCAGGGACCATGGTTGGTGTAGTGACCATGCTGGGTGCAGGGACCATGGTCGGTGTAGGGACCATGGTGTGAGCAGGGACCACGGTGGGTGTAGTGACCATGGTGGGAGCAGGGACCATGGTGGGTGTAGTGACCATGGGGGAGCAGGGACCATAGTGGGTGCAGGGACCATGGTGGGTGGTGACCATGGTGGGAGCAGGGACCATGGTCGGTGTAGTGACCACGGTGGGAGCAGGGACCACGGTGGGTGTAGTGACCATGGTGGGTGTAGTGACCATGGTGGGAGCAGGGACCATGGTTGGTGTAGTGACCACGGTGGGAGCAGGGACCATGGTGGGTGTAGTGCCCATGGTGGGAGCAGGGACCATGATGGGTGTAGTGACCATGGTGGGTGCAGGGACCATGGTGGGTACATGGACCATGGTGGGTGTAGTGACCATGGTGGGTGTAGTGACCATGGTGGGTGCAGGGCCCACGGTGGGTGTAGTGACCACGGTGGGTGCAGGGACCATGGTGGGTGCAGGGACCATGGTGGGAGCAGGGACCATGGTGGGTGAAGTGACCATGGTGGGAGCAGGGACCATGGTGGGTGTAGTGACCATGGTGGGTGTAGTGACCATGGTGGGTACAGGGACCATGGTGGGTGTAGTGACCATGGTGGGAGTAGGGACCATGGTGGGTGTAGTGACCATGATGGGTGCAGGGGCCATGGAGGGTGCAGGGACCATGGTTGGTGTAGTGACCATGCTGGGTGCAGGGACCATGGTCGGTGTAGGGACCATGGTGTGAGCAGGGACCACGGTGGGTGTAGTGACCATGGTGGGTGTAGTGACCATGGTGGGAGCGGGGACCATGGTGGGTGCAGGGACCACGGTGGGAGCAGGGACCATGGTGGGTGTAGTGACCATGGTGGGAGCAGGGACCATGGTCGGTGTAGTGACCACGGTGGGAGCAGGGACCATGGTGGGTGCAGGGACCATGGTGGGTGTAGTGACCATGGTGGGAGCAGGGACCACGGTGGGTGCAGTGACCATGGTGGGAGCAGGGACCATGGTGGGTGTAGTGACCACGGTGGGAGCAGGGACCATGGTGGGTGTAGTGCCCATGGTGGGAGCAGGGACCATGGTTGGTGTAGTGACCACGGTGGGAGCAGGGACCATGGTGGGTGTAGTGCCCATGGTGGGAGCAGGGACCATGATGGGTGTAGTGACCATGGTGGGTGCAGGGACCATGGTGGGTACAGGGACCATGGTGGGTGTAGTGACCATGGTGGGTGTGGTGACCATGGTGGGTGCAGGGCCCACGGTGGGTGTAGTGACCACGGTGGGTGCAGGGACCATGGTGGGTGCAGGGACCATGGTGGGAGCAGGGACCATGGTGGGTGTAGTGACCACGGTGGGTGTAGTGACGATGGTGGGTGTTGTAACCATGGTGGGAGGAGGGACCATGGTGGGTGTAGTGACCATGGTGGGAGCAGGGATCATGGTGGGTGTAGTGACCACGGTGGGTGCAGGGACCATGGTGGGTGTAGTGACCATGGGGGAGCAGGGACCATGGTGGGTGTAGTGACCACGGTGGGAGCAGGGACCACAGTGGGTGTAGTGACCATGGTGGGTGTAGTGACCATGGTGGGTGCAGGGAAAATGGTGGGTGCAGGGACCATGGTGGGTGTAGTGACCATGGTGGGAGTAGGGACCATGGTTGGTGTAATGACCATGGTGGGTGCAGGGGCCATGGTGGGTGCAGGGACCATTTTGGGTGTGGTGACCATGGTGGGTGCAGGGACCATGGTGGGTGTAGTGACCATGGTGGGTGCAGGGACCATGATGGGTGCAGGGACCATGGTGGGTGAAGTGACCATGGTGGGAGCAGGGACCATGGTAGGTGTAGTGACCACGGTGGTAGCAGGGACCATGGTAGGTGCAGCGAGCACGGTGGGAGCAGAGACCATGGTGGGTGCAGGGACCATGGTGGGTGCAGGGACCATGATGGGTGCAGGGACCATGGTGGGTGTAGTGACCATGGTGGGTGAAGTGACCATGGTGGGTGCATGGACCACGGTGGGTGAAGTGACCATGGTGGGAGCAGGGACCATGGTGGGTGTAGTGACCATGGTGGGTGCAGGGACCATGGTGGGTGCAGGGACCATGATGGGTGTAGTGACCATGGTGGGAGTAGGGACCATGGTGGGTGTAGTGACCATGATGGGTGCAGGGGCCATGGTGGGTGCAGGGACCATGGTGGGTGTAGTGACCATGGTGGGTGCAGGGACCTTGGTGGGTGTATGGACCATGGTGGGAGCAGGGACCATGGTGGGTGTAGTGATCATGGTAGGAGCAGGGACCATGGTGGGTGTAGTGACCATGGGGGGAGCAGGGACCATAGTGGGTGCAGGGACCATGGTGGGAGCAGGGACCAGTTTGGGTGCAGGGACCATGGTGGGTGTAGTGACCATGGTGGAAGGAGGGACCATGGTGGGTGTCCTGACCACAGTGGGAGCAAGGACCACGGTGGGTGTAGTGACCATGGTGGGTGTAGTGACCATGGTGGGAGCAGGGACCATTGTGGGTGCAGGGACCACGGTGGGAGCAGGGAGCATGGTGGGTGTAGGGACCACGGTGGGAGCAGGGAACATGGTGAGTGCAGGGGCCATGGTGGGTGCAGGGTCAACGGTGGGAGCAGGGACCATGGTGGGTGTAGTGACCATGGTGGGTGCAGGGACCATGGTGGGTGTAGTGACCACGGTGGGTCGAAGGAACCATGGTGGGTGAAGAGACCATGGTGGGTGCAGGGACCACGGTGGGTGAAGTGACCATGGTGGGAGCAGGGACCATGGTGGGTGTAGTGACCATGGTGGGTGCAGGGACCATGGTGGGTACAGGGACCATGGTGGGTGTAGTCACCATGGTGGGAGTAGGGGCCATGGTGGGTGCAGGGACCATGGTTGGTGTAGTGACCATGGTGGGTGCAGGGACCATGGTGGGAGCAGGGACCATGGTGGGTGTATGGACCATGGTGGGAGCAGGGACCATGGTGGGTGTAGTGACCATGGTGGGAGCAGGGACCATGGTGGGTGTAGTGACCATGGGGGGAGCAGGGACCATAGTGGGTGCAGGGACCATGGTGGGTGGTGACCATGGTGGGAGCAGGGACCATGGTCGGTGTAGTGACCACGGTGGGAGCAGGGACCACGGTGGGTGTAGTGACCATGGTGGGTGTAGTGACCATGGTGGGAGCAGGGACCATGGTTGGTGTAGTGACCACGGTGGGAGCAGGGACCATGGTGGGTGTAGTGCCCATGGTGGGAGCAGGGACCATGATGGGTGTAGTGACCATGGTGGGTGCAGGGACCATGGTGGGTACATGGACCATGGTGGGTGTAGTGACCATGGTGGGTGTAGTGACCATGGTGGGTGCAGGGCCCACGGTGGGTGTAGTGACCACGGTGGGTGCAGGGACCATGGTGGGTGCAGGGACCATGGTGGGAGCAGGGACCATGGTGGTTGTAGTGACCACGGTGGGTGTAGTGACGATGGTGGGTGTTGTGACCATGGTGGGAGGAGGGACCATGGTGGGTGTAGTGACCATGGTGGGAGCAGGGATCATGGTGGGTGTAGTGACCACGGTGGGTGCAGGGACCATGGTGGGTGTAGTGACCATGGGGGAGCAGGGACCATGGTGGGTGTAGTGACCACGGTGGGAGCAGGGACCACAGTGGGTGTAGTGACCATGGTGGGTGTAGTGACCATGGTGGGTGCAGGGAAAATGGTGGGTGCAGGGACCATGGTGGGTGTAGTGACCATGGTGGGAGTAGGGACCATGGTTGGTGTAGTGACCATGGTGGGTGCAGGGGCCATGGTGGGTGCAGCGACCATGGTGGGTGTGTTGACCATGGTGGGTGCAGGGACCATGGTGGGTGTAGTGACCATGGTGGGTGCAGGGACCATGATGGGTGCAGGGACCATGGTGGGTGAAGTGACCATGGTGGGAGCAGGGACCATGGTAGGTGTAGTGACCACGGTGGTAGCAGGGACCATGGTAGGTGCAGCGAGCACGGTGGGAGCAGAGACCATGGTTGGTGCAGGGACCATGGTGGGTGCAGGGACCATGATGGGTGCAGGGACCATGGTGGGTGTAGTGACCATGGTGGGTGAAGTGACCATGGTGGGTGCAGGGACCACGGTGGGTGAAGTGACCATGTTGGGAGCAGGGACCATGGTGGGTGTAGTGACCATGGTGGGTGCAGGGACCATGGTGGGTGCAGGGACCATGATGGGTGTAGTGACCATGGTGGGAGTAGGGACCATGGTGGGTGTAGTGACCATGATGGGTGCAGGGGCCATGGTGGGTGCAGGGACCATGGTGGGTGTAGTGACCATGGTGGGTGCAGGGACCATGGTGGGTGTATGGACCATGGTGGGAGCAGGGACCATGGTGGGAGCAGGGACCAGTTTGGGTGCAGGGACCATGGTGGGTGTAGTGACCATGGTGGAAGGAGGGACCATGGTGGGTGTCGTGACCACAGTGGGAGCAGGGACCACGGTGGGTGTAGTGACCATGGTGGGTGTAGTGACCATGGTGGGAGCAGGGACCATGGTGGGTGCAGGGACCACGGTGGGAGCAGGGACCATGGTGGGTGTAGGGACCACGGTGGGAGCAGGGACCATGGTGAGTGCAGGGGCCATGGTGCGTGCAGGGTCAACGGTGGGAGCAGGGACCATGGTGGGTGTAGTGACCATGGTGGGTGCAGGGACCATGGTCGCTGTAGTGACCACGGTGGGTCGAAGGAACCATGGTGGGTGAAGAGACCATGGTGGGTGCAGGGACCACGGTGGGTGAAGTGACCATGGTGGGAGCAGGGACCATGGTGGGTGTAGTGACCATGGTGGGTGCAGGGACCATGGTGGGTACAGGGACCATGGTGGGTGTAGTGACCATGGTGGAGTAGGGACCATGGTGGGTTTAGTGACCATGATGGGTGCAGGGGCCATGGTGGGTGCAGGGACCATGGTTGGTGTAGTGACCATGGTGGGTGCAGGGACCATGGTGGGAGCAGGGACCATGGTGGGTGTATGGACTATGGTGGGAGCAGGGACCATGGTGGGTGTAGTGACCATGGTGGGAGCAGGGACCATGGTGGGTGTAGTGACCATGGGGGGAGCAGGGACCATAGTGGGTGCAGGGACCATGGTGGGTGAAGTGACCATGGTGGGAGCAGGGACCATGGTCGGTGTAGTGACCACGGTGGGAGCAGGGACCATGTTGGGTGCAGGGACCATGGTGGGTGTAGTGACCATGGTGGAAGCAGGGACCATGGTGGGTGTCGTGACCACAGTGGGAGCAGGGACCACGGTGGGTGTAGTGACCATGGTGGGTGTAGTGACCATGGTGGGAGCCGGGACCATGGTGGGTGCAGGGACCACGGTGGGAGCAGGGACCATGGTGGGTGTAGGGACCACGGTGGGAGCAGGGACCATGGTGAGTGCAGGGGCCATGGTGGGTGCAGGGACAATGGTGGGAGCAGGGACCATGGTGGGTGCAGGGACCACGGTGGGAGCAAGGACCATGGTGAGTGCAGGGGCCATGGTGGGTGTAGTGACCATGTTGGGAGCAGGGACCATGGTGGGTGCAGGGACCATGGTTGGGGCAGGGAGCATGGTGGGTGTAGTGACCACGGTGCGAGCAGGGACCATGGTGGGTGCAGGGACCATGGTGGGTGAAGTGACCATGGTGGGAGCAGGGACCATGGTGGGTGTAGTGACCATGGTGGGTGTAGTGACCATGGTGGGTACAGGGACCATGGTGGGTGTAGTGACCATGGTGGGAGTAGGGACCATGGTGGGTGTAGTGACCATGATGGGTGCAGGGGCCATGGTGGGTGCAGGGACCATGGTTGGTGTAGTGACCATGATGGGTGCAGGGACCATGGTCGGTGTAGGGACCATGGTGTGAGCAGGGACCACGGTGGGTGTAGTGACCATG
>CM067360.1:94880155-94902155 GCA_034401795.1 Chaetoderma sp. LZ-2023a | reverse complement strand
CTGCTAGTGAGCTTGCTAAATTACCATTAAAAAAATCCCTTAAAATTGTATATAGCTGCAGTTTTCCAATGTCTACAGTTTTAGTAATTTTTCTGCCTTATATATATCTTGGCCCTGTCCCATTTTGGAGAAGAGTTTAATAGTTTTCTTTTGAAGTGATTTTAGTCTTGCTAATTTATTGCTGTGTGTATTAGTCCGAACAGTGTTGCAATATGTGATTTGTGGGAGTACTAGAGTGCAGTATAATGTTTTTAGTATGGTTGGTGTTAAGTAAGGTTTAAGCCTTTGAATGATGCCAACATTCCTTGCCACCTTAGATATCACTACCTCTATGTGCTTCTGCCAAGTCAGATCTTTGTCCAAGTAAACCCCAAAAAATTTAACAAATTCAGCCTCTTATTTCTTGGTTATTAATTATGTAGTTTTGGTAAATTACTTGTCCTAGCTTTTGTAAAAAGAATATAGTTAGTTTTAGAAACATTTAATGATAATTTGTATATTTTAACCAATTTATTACTTTTACCATTTCTTCATTTACATTTTTGTACAACATGTGTATATCATTATGGTGGCAACAAGCATTAGTATCATCTGCGAACAGTATTAGTGAGAGGTGGTTGTAGACAGCAGGTTTAAGTCATTCATATAGAGTAGAAATAAGATAGGGGGGGGGGGAAGGACTGATCCTTGGGGAACACCACAAAACAGCTTTTCTTTGCTAGAGCAAACTCCATTGTATTGAACGCATTGTAACCTATCGCTTAAGTAACTTTTTAACCAAATTAATGCAATTCCTCTGACTCCATAGTAGGATAATTTTTGTATTAAGATGTCATGCATGATCAATTGTGTCGAAAGCTTTCGAAAGGTCTAAGAAAATACCAAGGCTATGTTCCTTTTTTTCTAGTAAATTTGACATCATTTTCAGCATGTCAATGAGGGCCAGCATTGTGGAATGTTTTTCTCTAAAGCCATATTGTGCCTCATATTATATATTGAGTACTTATTTAGATAATTTATTAATCTAATGGCAATATCGTCTTTCTATCCCCCTACGAAAACAAGTAACTTCAGTTTTGCTACTTTATTTCGCTTTGCAGCTTTTTCCGTTTAACGGAAAAATCTTCAAAACTAAATATCTTTGCTTATTGCCATCGTTGTATCGAATAGAAACATTGTATTTATGTATTTCAAGCCATAATTCAAGTGAAAACCAGAAACCGGAAGTCTATTAAATCCTATGTAGGGGGATAGAAAGACGATATTGCCCTCGAAAACACCTTACTGGACGATACTGAGGATTTTCTCATTTATAAATTTATATTTGTAATGTGCAATAGTTCGATCCTTCGAAACATGTAACTTAATGTTTGTATTGTTCGTTTGTCAGCTTCCAGTCGGAGTAATTTCAAAATATTCAACAATTTTCATAAATTGTTGCCTCTGGACTTGAGCGAGATATAGGATACTCATCAGGGAAAGGGTTCATCACCCATAGGTAGACCACTTTAGAAGAACACACGAGGAGGGAGTATGGCTGTGGAAGTCTGATGGATTTACCAATCTCATTAATTTTAGGAAGATCACTACCATCATGGCTCATCATACATTATGGCTCATCATACACTATATTAGTATCAATAATAATAATAATAATAATAATAATAATAATAATAATACATCACATACTGGATTAGTCTTTAAGCTTGATGAGCTCCCTCACACACACACCCCCCCCCCTCCACCTCCCCAACCCTCTCTCCATTACCTCTAGCAACTTAAAACTGCAGATCTTCTAGCACTAAATGTTAAAAATAATACATATGTACTGTGGGTGCAAGTGGAAAAAATCGATATCTTATATTATTATAAGTAACTACTAGTAACTTAATTATGTTTTTGTGTGCGTTACTTGAAGTGTTGTCATTTGTAATATGTACAGTAATTTAATGTTGTAATGTCTCTTCGAGTCTTTGTCTAATATATGTTAGGGGTCTATCACCACATAGGCTTTGCCTTTGATGGACTACCTGTCCTTTGTAATATACATGTGAAATACTATAAAATAAATATTTGAATGGGGCGCGCCGCGAAGAGTTATCTCCCCAGAGGGTGTGCGTGCGTTGTGAGGCATAAATATACTTCCGCATTTATCAATGGCATGTATAGTAACAACGTCAGAGTACCGTATCATTGCGTAACGCAAAGCCGTTTTAGGTAACAAAATGCCGTTATATTGTTGTGTTCCTGATGTAAAGTTAAAAGAGGAGGAAATAGATTCCCGAAAGAAGAGATATGCTATGTAAGTTGCGAATATCCGTGAAAGAATCGATACGGTGACGCGCAAACTGTGGATGTCTAGATCGACTGAACTCGTTTACAGTGATCATATAGGCCTACATTACATACATATTACACCGGAGTGGTTCAAAGAAACTCTAACATGTATGCTTAAATAAATTTATATTGTGATATTTTATTGTCCACATTGTCAAATACATGAACAAATGGCATCTATATCGGACACGTTCTTGCGATCGCCAGTTATCATCCCAGGTTGTGGCTATTAAAGGGTGGTCTCTTAAGACAAGTCAATAAATATGTCATGAATACCAGAGTTTCTTTAAAAACCAATGGTCTATCAGTAAACCTGTTTTAACCGGTTAATGCTAAAATTAGTTCCAGAAAAATTATATTTTCTCATAGAAAATATCCAGTAGGGTAGGCCTACAAAGAAAATTGTTTTAGAAAATTTTCAAGGGAATGGCTCGCTGCAGGTGGACCGTTACATATATTATAACATTTAACATCAGACATTAATCACAGGTACAGCATAATGTATACATCATAGGAGGTGTTACCCCAATTTTTCATTGTCAAGACTTACACAGATTAATTTCTAAATCCATTTAAGCAATGTATTTGAATCTCTATTAAGAGACCATCTGCCTTAAGAGACCACCTTTTAATTCTCCCATGGGAGGTCTCTCAATGCAGGTTTGAAAGTATGTCATCAATTTGGTTTGTTAGCACTGATGTCATCCATTTTCAAATAAACATTTTTCAAGATCACTTTTGATTAAGCAAATAAGAATGCTTGCATAGTCAATGTCCATTTGCGGGTTAAGAAACTCTTTAAAAAAAATTTCTACTGGAATGACTGCCTAAGTTTTCTAAAATAGTCTTCTCTTGACTGGCAAATGGACATTTCTCAACAGAACTGCAAAATCAACCTCTGCAGTGGTATTGAGGAATGGTTATTTGCAGCACAATAGAAAAGTAATTTTTGTAAATTTATCACACGAATGACTTGCTCGCATGCCAGTCATTCCAGTTGTAAATTTTCAAAAAATAGTCTTCTCTTCACCTGCAAATGAACATTTAATTAAGCAAATATTTAAATTTTTATCAAATTTAGCCATTATAGCATTAAAGCAGTGATCTGTATGTGAAAAAGGCCTTCAGATTCAAAAAAGCATCCGCTTTTGTTTCTACGAGAATTCTTAATACTTACCAGATGTACTATTATGATAATGTCTATTATCTAGTCTAGCTCAAAATAAACAATTAAAACTCCGCACTCTCCTGGTCCTGCCCCTACTGTGTCCGGGAATACCATAGCCGCAGGTACCGAGTCAATTCCCAATCACAGTCAGATTCGTCTTATGTTTGCCTTGGCAAACTGCGAA
The DNA here is from genome assembly GCA_034401795.1 of Chaetoderma sp. LZ-2023a. Classification (NCBI taxonomy): domain Eukaryota; kingdom Metazoa; phylum Mollusca; class Caudofoveata; order Chaetodermatida; family Chaetodermatidae; genus Chaetoderma; species Chaetoderma sp. LZ-2023a. Next base: position 94,898,466 of record CM067360.1, on the reverse strand, counting down.
AGCAGCTCAGCCTCACCTCAGCGGGGCGGCTGAGGCAGGGCCATAGTACATCTGGTAAGTATTAAGAATTCTCGTAGAAACAAAAGCGGATGCTTTTTTGATTCTACTTCGAATAATACTTACCAGATGTACTATTATGATAAACTCCGGATTTCGACAGCCAGAAAATGCTGGTGGGAGGAGGTGAGGCTCGAACCAGCACTCAACTACCATCCAACAGCAGGGTTGGAAAAAAATCGATTTTTTTTCAAAAAAATCAAATCAATCGATTTTTTTGATTTAAATCGATTTCAATGATTTAAATCGATTTTTATTCGCGACATCCCAGGAAATTACGTAAAACTTATACAGTGAAACCTGTATTAAGACACTGGCTGTGGGAGTCGCAGAAGGTGGTCTCTTAAGACAGGTGGTCTCTTAATACAGGTCCAGATGCATTGCTAAACTGTATTTTGGAACTGAATAAAGTGGTATTTTTATGACTTATTTTTAACTGAATTTTAAGCTTGCTGGTTTCTTAATACAAAAAAACTTTGTTCGCTTAAGCAGTTTTAACAGTATTATTATTGCATCATTTTTTATTGCATCATTTTTTTATTGCATCATTTTTCTATTGCATCATTTTTTTATTGCATCATTTTTTTTAAATGATGCAATAGAAAAGCATTTTTTCATTCTTGAAAAATACAGTCAAAACTGCTTAAGTGACAAAGGCTATGAAATATTTTCAATTCCATAATTAGCAAAATGTCTAACTCCGGCCGAAAACAAGATCCAATATGGATTCATTATGAGAAAGTGAAGACCCCAGATAAGGCCGGTGTCCGGGCTGTCTGCAAGGTCTGCCGACACGAACTCCAAGGTATCCCAGAGCGGTTAAAAAAACATGCAGCCAATTGCACAGGTCCACCAACACCAGCACTTCAAGGTCTAGCTGTAGCCGCAACAGAAACGGGGACTTCATCTCAATCTGAGCAGCAGCAGCGCGTTGAAACTGTTGTTGATCAAAACGATGTGGTGGTGATGGAAGTTGAACCTCTGTCAACTTCAAGTTCTGCTTCAGCGGCAGTGAAGCGCCCAGTGCACGGTCAATTAGCTGCTGGTACATTGGCCGCTAAGATACCCAAGCTGAATTATGGTCTACAGAATTATGTCATCAGAACTTCAGCAGAAAAACGTGGTGAATTAGATCGTGATGTAGCTAGGATGGTGTATGCTACGAACTCCCCATTTCGCTTAGTAGAAAATAGACATTTTATAAACCTTGTAAAAGATTTACGACCAGGCTATCAACCACCATCCAGAAAGGACATAGGGGGGAAATATTTGGATGTTATCTACACAGAAGAGCGGGAGAAGGCGAGAAAAAATTTGGAAGGTGAACTTGTCTGTCTAGCATTAGACGGTTGGAGCAATATTCATAACGAGCCTATCGTATGTGCTACAGTGACGACCTGCTTAGGTGATATTTACTTAGTGGATACTACAGACACCTCTGGACATCCTCACACAGCGGAATATCTTTATGACATTGCGAAGCAGACAATTGAAAACACGCACAATGATTTTGGGTGCATTATATGTAGTATCGTCACAGACAATGCTGCTAATGTAGCAAAGATGCGAGAGTTCTTGAAAGAACGACTGGGTTTCAACATGATTGCGTATGGATGCACGCCTCATCTTCTAAATCTGACTTCAAAGGACTTAGAAATGGGTAATGTTAAGGAGCATGTCACACAAGTTGTGAAGTATTTCCGAAATAACCACTTTGCTAGTGCCCAAATACGCCAATCATCGTGCAGAAAGTTAGTGATGCCAGCAGATACAAGGTGGAACACAATGTACGATTGTTTAAACTCGTATTGTGAGGCATGGCCGACACTTGTGACAATCTGTGATGGACATACTGACCGCATAGATGTTGCCATTGCCAATAAAGTTCGTAATGTAGTAATCAAACGTTCTGCAGATGAATACCGACTTTGTTTGAAACCAGTAGCTTGCGCTCTCGATAAAGCTCAATCGGACAATTGCACAATAGCAGAAGCAGTTGAATTATGGAAAGATGTAAAAACGGCCCTGCATAATGACACTAATAATTCAACAAAGCGTGCGGCCGATAAGCGTTATCAACAAGCTGTGACACCTCACCACATGCTGGCCAATCTACTCCACCCTAAATACCGTGGTCGAAACTTGACTCAGCAAGAACGTGAAACTGCACTCACCGTAGCATCCGAAATCCCTGGTTTGATGACTTTGGTAATCAAATTCGAGGCCATGGCACCACCATTTCACATTCTTAAATTTAACGACGAAGTTGTTAATGGAGTAACCTCTCTTCATTGGTGGAAGTCGCACAGACGTGACTTCGAGGATGATCTGCTGGAAGCATTTGAATTCACTCAGCGTCTGATGTCAGCTGTGGCGGCGTCAGCTGGTGTCGAGCGCGTGTTCTCCAGCTATGGGCTCGTGCAGAGTAAGTTGAGAAACAAACTTGGAACTTTAAAAGCGGCTAAACTAGTATTTCTTTTTCGGTCCCTAAACTGTGACAAAGAAAATGACTTCCGGTTTCAGTTGAATGATGATTGTTGACTAGACTAGTGAAGTACAATTGCAGCATTATTGAAAACTGAAAGTGAAAAGTGATGACAGACACATCTATCTGTGACTCAGTTAGGTTTGCGCGATATTGCTTGAGAGAATATCGATATCGTTATTATAAAAAAATTGCGGTATCTCAATAGTCAATATATCGAGTGTTCTGGTTAATCACTTAATTGTGAATAATTAAAGAATATGCATCCCATCATTCATAACATATTGAATATTTTGAAAGCAATTTCACTGGAAGCCGTTGCTGCCTAAGTCAGCAACGGTTTTCAGTGAAATTGCTTTCAAAATATTCAATATGTTTATTATGTTACGAATGATGGGATGTCTATTCTTTAATTATCACTGTTTGAACTAATAATATATAGAGTTCAAAATTTATATATTACGTCATATTAGCAACGATTTTTCAATTTTGTTCACAATTGCATCACAGATACAGTGAGTAGCAATAGGACAGAAATGATGCAATGCATAAATCTAACGAATTAGCCCTAATTAGATGCACAAAATCTATGAAGGTATGCAAAAGTCATCATTGTCTAAGTCTATCAACCTTGTTAACTTCTGTCTTTAAAAATATGCTCAAATTAAAATTGATAAACTGGTGTACATTTTTCAACAATTTTGGTGGACGATGTTGCTGTCTGCGACAGCTCTATCATCCACCAAATTTGTTGAAAAATGTACACCAGTTTATCTTTAACCCTTAGCACACTGATGTCGAAATTTTTAAATTTCAAATTAAATTTAAAGATAAACTGGTGTACGTTTTTCAACAAATTTTGTGGAAGATGGTGCTGTCACAGACAGCAGCATCGTCCACAAAAATTGTTGCAAATTGTACACCAGTTTATCTTTAAATTTAATTTGAAAATTTAAATTATCATGCTCCAGAGTGCTAGGGGTTATGTTTATTTTGAAAAATTAAAACTCCTACATCAGTGTGCTAAGGGTTAATGTAATGTAATGATGTGTTTACGTGTTACAATGTATATAGTTTCTTGCCAGTTTCAGCAATTACTGATTTTGATTTTTGAAGTTGTAGTAAACTACTTAATTTAATAACATTTCAATCTTTATTGTTTTAGTGTTAAATAAAATGGAGCCCAAAAGTCCAACTTGATAAGCACTAGCCAATAGTAATCGAGACACTCAATGACACTCCAGAGTGACTCCAGACGCATGTCATAGCTGAAAAAAGAGACAGTGTCTTGCTTTAAAAGAGTGTGCTTTTGGAATTAGACTAATAGTAATAGCCATACTGGCCCATACATGACTTTTCATGTACACTATTGCTTTAATGGTCATGTAGTGACATGTATGCACATGGAATTCTCCTCTTCTTTACAGCTTACACATACTTAATGATCATACTTTGTACACATGTGTGATGTACTGTGTACATGAACCTCAAGTATGTAGATTGTAGATGTGGACTCGTGCACTGGGTCTAGTCTTGCTGATGACAAATATGAGCAATTAAGTGTATAATTCTATTTTGTGTTGATGTTCAAGTGCCATGGAAGCAGTAAAATAATTATGTTACTTTAATTTAACAAAATTACTGTTAATTGTATTAATTACTTGAAAATTCCTCTATTTTTGCAAAACTGATTTAAATCACGATTTTTTCGATAAAAATCGAGTGATTTAAATCATGATTTAAATCATGATATAAATCAATTGATTTAAATCAAGCCAACCCTGTCCAACAGAGAAGGTTGTGAAGAGACTAGAACCCTGGCATACGCTTGGGTTCTGCTATCTGACTCATAGAGTGCTAAACTTCCATGGTCTAGACCGCGCTCCCCCCCTCTTTTGTGCGCACAAAATTCAGAGGGCTGTCACTGGGGATGCAACACCCACCAGACCCGTGTCAGCCCCAAGTCTCAGCTAGGGAAGTCCAGTAGAGTGCAAAGAAGCTACTACAACTTCTAAGTTTGAAAAAATACCAGTATATCGACTAGATTTTCAAATTGGAATGAGTCTAATGTCTGGTTGACAGGATAAGAATACTCTTGTACCAGACTATTTACCTAAGCAGTCTGGTATTTTGACTGTAAGTAAATATATTTATAGTCACTTAATTAATGTAAACACTCACCATTTTTGAGTGCTTGATCTTTTCTTGATCATCACAGGAGCTCGGCCCAATCCACGGTCGTACTCAGTCATGTGCATAGCGTTTTTTCAGTGTAGGCGGAAGACTTTAGTGATGTGTGCGAAGTAGTGGTCGGACGTGGCTTAGTTTAGGTTTGACAGATTGGCGACGGCTACCGGATCAAGTGAGCTGGAGATGTCGCGAAGGTAGAAATCAGTGAATGACGACTCGGCATGCCATTGTGCTACAGACATCAGCTCCTCTAATGAGACACCCTTATAAAGGGCCGATGATGCTGCTAGTGCTCGGACCTGATGGGCATTCGCATGATCAATTTGCTTTCCTGTAGCGATTTTGTGTGACATCTTAATAGCGTCAACTATCCAACAAGAAATAGTATCTTTCGAGGCACGTAAATGGGGAGCTTTGAGACATAACCACAGAGATTTCGGGTCGTCCCTCCACTCATTAGTACGTTTCTTATACATTTTAAGACATCTGACAGGACACCAAACAGAAGAGTTTGGGTCATGTCTAGTTAAACTCGGCAAATTGATCGGCTGTCCTGGATATTTAAGTGACTGATTCTTTGACAGGAAACAAAGACGTGGAAGTAGTCGTAAACCTTCACCCGTGACGACAAAACGGTCTTGTTCGGCAGAAAGCGCATGAATTTCGCTTCTCCTTCTCGCCGACGCTGCTGCAACCAAGAAAACTGATTTAATAGTTAACAGTTTAATATCAATAGATCTAATCGGTTCAAAAGGAGCTTGTCCTAAAACCTGTAGAACAAGATATAGATTCCATGATGGGATAGGAATTGGCTGTCTAGGTCGCAGATTGCTCATTCCTTTGATAACTTCATTCAAGGTGTCATTCTCCACTCCTCCAACAGTGAGACTGGGAATGACTGAAGCTAATGCAGACTTATATGCTGCTAGGGTAGAAGGTACAAGTTTGTCAACTTCGTATAAATGACAGATAAAATCCGCTACGTGTTGAACAGATGCAGAAAAGGGATTAATATCTCCTCTCTCACACCACTGTGCAAATTTGTTGATTCTATAATTATATGTCTTTGTGGTTGAAACTCTTCTGGCTGAAGCAACAAACTTCGCTGCTTGCTCAGAAAAGCCACCCTCAATTGCACGCTGCTTGACAACATCCATGCAGTCAATTTGAACATTTCCGGTCTGTCGTGGAGGTACAGACCCTTGTTCTGAGAGATTAGATCTCTGGCGTCTGGCAGAGAGATTGGATTGCAGACCAGAAGGTCCAGCAGATCCGTAAACCATGATCGGTCTGGCCAATACGGGGCGATCAGTAGTACTTGGCACTCCCCCTCTCTTATTTTTGCCAGAACTTTCGGGATGAGAATTGTTGGAGGGTACGCATACGCGTACATCCCCTGCCAACTTATTGCCAGTGCGTCTACCGCTAAGGCTAACGGGTCCGGGATCGGTGACACGTAAGTGACCATCTTTGCGTTTTGCTTCATCGCAAACAGGTCGACATTTGGCTTGCCCCATTGTTTGAATAGAACCTCCGCTACCGATTGGTTGAGCTGCCATTCCGTTGGACGACAAACCGTCCTTCGACTGAGAGCATCCGCTAGGATGTTCAATCTTCCTGGAATGTGTGCTGCCCGAAGAATAATATTCTTCTCTTGGCACCACAGCAGAAGGTTCCAAACCATCATACACAACTCTGGTGATCTCGTGCCACCCTGGCGGTTCAAATAAGACACCACTGTCGAGTTGTCTGTCCTTATTAGGACAACCTTGCCTTGAATCAGGCTCTCGAACTTTCGAAGTGCTAATACCACCGCTAGTAGTTCGAGCACATTGATATGTTTCCGCGCATTGGTCCGATCCCATTCCCCTGACACTGACTGATTGTCCAATACAGCTCCCCAACCCGTCAACGATGCATCCGTAAAGATGGACATCTGAGGTTGAGGAGGTTGTAGCAGAACAACTCGCAGGAGATTCTGTTCGGATAACCACCACTGAAGGTGGAATATCAATGGTTCTTTGACTGGAATCCTCAGAGATAACGGATCCGTTTTCTGAGACCAGAATGACATTAGATACATCTGAATTGGCCTGCGCCTGAGTGCCGCATATGGAACCACCCTCTCCAGAGATACTAGTAACCCCAGTATCCTGAGAAACTGGCGCGCCGTCAGATAGGCTCCTAGAGAAACCGACTCCAGAACTGCAATCAGGCTTTTGACTCTGCTCTCCGCCGGAAAAGCTACGCCGTCCCTGAGATTGAAAAAGATTCCCAGATAGACAAACTCCTGGGATGGAGTCAGTTCTGACTTCTCTAGATTTACAATCCACCCTAGATCCTTTAATAAGGCTAGGACTACCTGCAGATTGCTGCACAGAGTGACTGGATTCCTCGCCTTCAGCAGCCAGTCGTCTATGTACGTGTGAACAGCTATGTTTCTCCTGCGAAGTAAAGAAGTCATGGCGAGAACCACCTTGGTGAAGACCCTCGGAGCTGTGGTCAGGCCGAACGGGAGAGCATTGAATTCCCAAACATTGTCTTGGAATGCAAAGCGAAGGTACTTCTGAAAAGGAATTGACATTGGAATATGAAAATATGCATCCTTCAGATCTATCGACACTCCCCACATGCCTTTCCTCAGCCCTGTCATTACTGCTGCAACTGTCTCCATCTGAAATTTGGGAGAAAGAATAAACTTGTTCAACGGTTTGAGATTGAGAATTGGTCTCCATCCTCCGGTACGCTTCGGAACGAGGAACATGATCGAATAGAAGCCCGGAGAAGACTGATCCTTGACTAAATGAATGGCCTTCTTCTGATGAAGAGATTGTATTTCTAACTGAATGGCGTCTAGACGATCTGATTCCCTTGGAACAGGAGTCCATATTGGAGTCGAGGTTAACGGAACTAACGATTGATGGATGAGCCAGTCCGGATCGTAGCCGTTTCTTATCCACTGACAAACTAAACAGTCGCGCACGACCTGTTCCCATTGGTTTAGGAATAGCTGAAGTCTGCATCCGACGGAAGGAATCTGCACACAATCGTCGGTCAAGATTATCCGATAAGACGCTAAATCGCTTGGGTGAAGATTCTCGACTCCATCTGTCTCCGAAGCCATCGGTAGTGGTTCCGCCGGAAACCCGTCAGGAACGAGCCCCACGGCCGCCCCACGGCTTCTTGTGGTACGACGGTCCGGAACCGCCGCCACGGCTATCCTTACGGTAGCCGCCTCGGCCCGAACCGCCACACTTCCTGTCTTCCTCATACGGCCTCTTACTAGAGGACTTGTATGAGGACGAACGGCCAGGTCCTTGCGATCCGGATGACCTATGGGCATCACGGCCAAAAGGACGGAAGGGCGATCTAGGATGCTGCCTCTGCTGCTCCTGTCTATGCTTACGGTAGGACTGTTGCGGCTGAGTCCTCTTAGTCGACTTCCACGACTTGCCGACCACTTCTTGCTCCACCACCATTGACGCAACCTTGGAGAGCGCTTGTCGTGCCGAGCCGCCGAACAAGCCTGGACCAATGAAGGGCGCAGAAGATAATGCAGCCCTCATTTCCGGTCCTGGTTCTACACAATCGAGAACCATTCTCCGTCGCTCTGCCAACGTTCTAGTGATTACCCTGGCCAGGCAATCCTGAGACGTGCAGTCCAGCATACCCTGCAAGACGGTACACCTGCCCTGGCCGCATCCTCAATGAGCGTAAGCTCACTGAACGGGTCTTTGTTGGTCTGCGAAACCAAGGGACGTGACCGGCCCTTAGCCTTCCCAGCCAACGGCCTATTCAGCGCCTCTCGTTCCGCAACGGAAAGCCGTGGAACCCGGGCATACTGATGATAGGCCAGCTCCGGAAAACGGACCCTACTCCTTATCCCCTTCGGGGCCTTTGGTAATGCATAGTCTGGCTGAACCAGACGGTATGCAGGAAATGTCAATTTCCCTTTCTCCGAGATCTAACAATACTCACCATTCTGTTACTTCTGATATACAGCTGGCCTTGACAGCGGCTCTAGGATTATAGACTTAGAAAGCTTTACCGACTCCTGGGAACCGGGTACTCGGCTCCCAACTGCCGAGTACCCGTTTACCATAGAGCTCATATTGTTTGCATAGCCACCAAACAAGAGAAAACTATGGCTTGCCTCCGTGGGGCTGGGAGGCTGGGTCCGTAACAGAATGGTAAGTATTGTTAGATCTCGGAGAAAGGGAAATTGACATTTCCTGCATTCTCCTTCGATCAATACTCACCATTCTGTTACTTCTGATATACACCAGATTTGATCAGTAACCTGGTGGGAAGGGGCAAGCCATACATGCTAATTTTGCCCCTTGGAGAAAGATTTTAGACTTCAAACTTGACTAACGGAGACCTAAAAGGACCGTCAAGTTCACGGAACCGAATCACATTCGCGTCACAGCCTCCCCCCCCTTTTTCCTCCTAAGAAAAGGGAGAGAACTAACGAACATGTATCTCGCCTGAAAACACCAATATGCCAAGAGGGTTAACTACTCCCTGCATATCGCTTGTATTAGCCTGGGAATGAGCATGAATATATAAGATGAATGAACATGATACATATACATAACACAAAAAACTCTCACTTGTTGAATTACCTTATGATAACAGGACTTCAGACGTACCGCCTCCAACCATTCACCGGTTCGGCCATCAGTGACACAATCTGGTTGACATCCTCTCGCTTGACCATGCCTGCTTTAGGTTCTTTTCTTACCAAAGTGAAAAAAGGGGAAAAGCAGTGTGGTCACTAACTATCGTTTCAAAACAGCTAAAGCGAGTGGATTGGCTGAGTCTGACACATCCCTCATATAGTAATCCGTAAATGAGGACTCACAGTGCCATTGTGCAACGGCCATGATGTCCTCTAACGGAACACCATTGTAAAGGGCGGTCGAGGCGGCTATTCCTCTAACATCGTGTGCCCTTACGCCCTGCACCTGGTGCCCAGTCGCCATCTCGTGAGTACTCTGAATGCATTCGACCACCCAACGAGAGATAGTATCCATGGATGCGGCGCCATAAGGCTTTTTATGGCAGATCCACAGATGTCTATCGTTCGACCGTAACGAGTCAGTCCGTTTCTTGTACTTAGTCAAAGCACGGACCGGGCACCAGACACTGGCATCACGATCAAACCTGGTTAACTTCGGTATAATGATCGGTTTGCCGGGATATCTCAAAGATTGGTTCTTTGACATAACCTCTGCTCTTGGCAGAAGACGCAGACCTTCTCCAGAAACAATAAATCGGTTCCTCTCTGCCGAAAGCGCATGGATCTCACTGCGCCTTCTAGCTGAGGAAGCTGCCAATACAAAGACCGCCTTTAGAGTCAAATGCTTTAGACTAGCCGAACGCAACGGTTCGAAAGGGTGCTTGGCCAGTACATTAAGCACTAAAGATAGACTCCAGGCTGGAATGACAACCGGTTGTCTCGGGCGGAGATTGCTCATTCCCTTCAACATCACATTTAACTGGGCCACCTCTGGACTATCCCTGTTGTCTAGACAAGGGATAACTGATGCCAAAGCTGACTTGTATCCAGCAATTGTGATGGGAGCTAGTCCTGCAAAGAACAGCTCACAGAGAAAGTCTGCTATTTGCTGAATAGTGGATTGAAAGGTATCAATACCCTTTTCTTCACACCAGTCAGCAAATCTGTTAACCTTGTTGTTATATGACTTGAAGGTTGACCTCCTTCTCGCAGCCGCGATGAAATCAGCAGCCTGTCGAGAAAAGCCTTCCGACGTGGAACGTTGTTTGACAACATCCACGCAGTCAATTTGAACATTTCGGGACGCTAGTGTAGGAAGCGTCCCTTGGCCTGGGAGATTATGTTCGGAATCTCGGGCAACTGCACAGGATTTTCCACCAGCAGATCTAGAAGATCCGTGAACCGCCCTGCTCGGCCAATACGGCGCTATTAGCAGGACCAGACACGGCTCCTCCCTGACCTTCACCAATACCTTCGGTAGAAGAATGGTGGGTGGGTACGCGTACGCGTGCATCCCTCTCCAGCTTATCGCCAGAGCGTCTGTATCGACGGCATTTGGATCTGGAATCGGCGAGACATATGTCATGATTTGAGCATTTTCCTTTGTGCCGAACAAGTCCACGTTGGGTTTGCCCCAATGCTCGAAGATCCGTCGTAGAACTGGAGGGTTGAGGGACCATTCTGTTGGCAAGATTCTCTGTCTGCGAGACAAAGCATCCGCCAGAATGTTCAATCGGCCAGGAATATGAACTGCTTTCAAAACAACCGAGTAATTCCTGCACCATTGAATCAAGTGCCACACCCTGATGCACAGGGTGGGCGACCTGGTCCCGCCTTGGCGATTTATATATGATACTACTGTCGAATTGTCCGACCGTATCAATATCACCTTGCCCCTGATCATCGGAAGGAACGCTTCCAACGCCAGTTCCACTGCCATCATTTCCAACAGATTGATATGCAGCTGACTCTCCGGGAGAGTCCATGTGCCCGAGACCTGGTGTTCTCCCAGGCAGGCACCCCACCCCTCCAGCGATGCATCCGTGTAAACGGACAGCTGGGGGTGGGGTAGGTGCAGCGAAACCCCTATTAGGAGATTCTGACGCTGTTTCCACCATAGAAGATGCGATATTATCGGCTCCAAAACTGGCACCAGTTTTGACAGGGGTTCTGTTCTCTGTTTCCACAGAGACATCAGATACAACTGGATAGGTCTTCGCATTAGATCAGCGTACGGGATAACCTGCTCCATGGAGACCATCATGCCCGGCATCTGAAGGAACCGCCTCGCCTGAATGTGGTTTCCCACTCGAAAACTCCTGAGGATGGCTAACAGAGACACCACTCTGGGCTCTGATGGGTAAACCCTGCCCTCCTCGAGGTCGAATCGCATCCCCAAATAAACGAAATGTTGAGTGGGCGTCAACTCGGATTTCTCCTTGTTGACTATCCAGCCTAGATCTGAAAGTAACTTCAGAGTCAGAGCAGTATCCACGTTCAACCTGGCTGCCGAGTCTGCCTTGAGCAGCCAGTCGTCTATGTAGGTGTGTAGCGCCACGTTCTCTTTTCTGAGAAACGCTGTCACCGCAAGGACCACTCTTGTGAAAACCCTCGGAGCTGTCGACAGGCCAAACGGGAGAACTGTAAACTCCCATACTTGATTCTGAAACGCAAATCTCAGAAACCTGTGCCAACTCCGATTCATCGGAATGTGGAAATATGCATCTTTCAGATCGATCGATACACACCACATTCCTTTCCTCAATCCCGCCATTACTGACCACGGCGTTTCCACCTGGAACCGAGGCGTATGGATAAACCAATTTAATGGCCTGAGATTGAGTATGGGTCTCCATCCCCCCGTGCTCTTGGGGACAAGGAACATGTTTGAATAGAAGCCTGGAGTGTTCCGGTTTGCTGGTTTTATTGCTCCCTTCAGAAGCAAACCCGACACTTCCTTTTGAACGGCTTCTAACTTGTCTGGCTCCCTTGGTACGGGTGTCCAGACAGGTGCCAAAGACAGATTTTGTGGCGGAAAGTGGCAAAATCCCCGTCCTAATCGACGCAACCGACGGACGGGGCGCATCTTCATCGGCCGTGGCCGAAACCACAGATGGGTCCACTCTGGCTAGCCACGCCAGAGCATCTGACCAATCTATCTCCGAAGAAGATACCCCCGCAAACACGTCACCCGTTGACGTGCTCACGGGTCTGCCAGCCACGGCCTCCCGGCAAGGAGCCACGGCTGACACGCCAGGCACTCCGCTACCACACGGTTCCGCCACCACCCCATGAAACACTCCGGTCCATGGGGTAGGTCCGCACGGAAAACCGTACGAACCCGTAACAGTCGCGGAACCATAGCCGGACACGGGCGCCAACGGCATCCCACGTCCGGCTGCCGGACCAGGCGAGATAGGTGAGTACCACGCCTGGCCCGGCACACCCGTTCCCCTGACGGCTGGTGACAAATCAAGCCGCGTGGAACCAGTGCAAGGTAACGGATTGGCCTCAGCCGCAGGCAGAGCCGCTGACCCGGCTTGCGCCAAACCAGACAAATGGAGGCCGGTTCCGTCCAGGACGGAATCAACCTCCATATTCTCCACCTGCGGCTTCACTGGCCGCAGCAACCTCTCCTCCTCATCTTCAGACTCCGTTGAGCCGTCACTAGACGAGTCAACCGTGGAGCCTGACGGACCGGCCACCGCTACTGGACCACCCGGAGGTGGCCGCAGAGAGACAGAACCCGTCTGGCCGAAGCCAGACGGGACCGCCAGGGGGCCGTACGAGACGGCCCCCTCGGTAACCAGTCCAGAATCCTGTCCGAGGACAGGATCCGTACCAGGCATGGGGAGAAACTGCCCCCCCTTTGGTAGCAGGGACGACACCAGCGTGGGCAGAACGCTATGCAGAAAATCCTGCATAGCCGGACCAAACCACGCCGGCGGTGCCATCTCCGCCACCTCCAGCTGGGGACGTGGAGCACCCCCACCGGCCGAACCGGGCGCTCCACGATTTCCTCTCGGACCGCCTGACCCCGCGTCAGACCCAGCCAAGTCCTTCTGGGCAAGGAACTTAACCATCGTTTCGACGGACCACACTGCACAAACATTACACCTATGATCTATATTACACAGGGCACACCTAAAACAGACATGGTCCTTGAACATTACACGGACAAACTTATGGCAGTCGTCACATGATGGCGGGGCTGGCTTGGCCTATAAAATAAGCACAAACCTACAATAAACAAGCGGAACGAGACCCGGATGGAAGGCAGACAATTAATTTTCAAATATTTTGACTCATAAATTAACCGTAACCTCCCCGCACCCCACCCCGCCACGTTACAACAACGATCGCATTGATTATGACGACAAGTACGCGGCGGGCACAACACACCCATAATAGATCCTCCCGGATGTGTAACGGCTCCAGGAATCATATCGCATAGCATTCAGGGTATATTTACTAATCAATATAAATTATACTCCTAACGAAAGCAGCACGATATGTGAAGAAAACAACAAAATGTATAACAAACTGCTGTATCACACGGTAAAACCGCAGACCACACATCTACTCAAGAATTTTGAAACCACCGATCATTGCAAACCGATCGTGATCGCACGTAAACTTGATCATTCTAAAGTTTCCGGTACCATTTTTAGTACGCAGCACCCAGAATAAGATGTGCGAATTAATGAAAAAATTTTTCTTCACATAAACATCCGAGCGACCGGGTGTGACGTCACCCGCTCGGATTCTACGGAGAACGACGTCAGCCACTATTCGTGTTAGAAATACCGTAGCAAACACCTATTTTCATATCTGCCGATCGCCTGTTGGGGTTAAAGAAGGCGATCGTCTGGCATATATCGTTGTTAGCACACGTCCCAGATTCTATGGGGTCAGAAATTGGAACATGCGACACAACGAAATTTAGAGACCTAAGTCTTTTAACTATGGATAATAAAGAACAATACAACCTGGTTGTCTTGGGCGGTATTCTCCATAGTCCTTAGTTAATCCTTTCAGAACACACAAACTATCACTGATTAAAGACTTAGATCATTTAAAACACTAAAATCCTTAATGCAAAAAGCATGTATTGCTCTTGTTGCTATGCAAACAAGAATGAGCTCTATGGTAAACGGGTACTCGGCAGTTGGGAGCCGAGTACCCGGTTCCCAGGAGTCGGTAAAGCTTTCTAAGTCTATAATCCTAGAGCCGCTGTCAAGGCCAGCTGTATATCAGAAGTAACAGAATGGTGAGTATTGATCGAAGGAGAATGCCGCAAGCTCCAACATGTCAGAAGTCTGCGTATCCAATGGGAGCGTCGGCATGGCAGAAGAGCCACTTGACAGAGCGCTAGCCGCACGCTCTGACATCCGTTCCATCGCCGGATCGCGCTGAGATCCTAGATCAGATGCCAACCCGAGACGATTGGTCATCCATCCAAGGACCTGCACCCATTCAGCTTCGGTGCAGAAAACGGACTCGTCCATCAAAGAACTGCCATTCTCATCCTCCCTCTCACCCTTAGATGAGAGGGCCACCGACGATCCATGCTGGGCGTTACGATACGCGTCTCTGCCAGGACAGATCGCATCCATAACGCGACTACCGGCGCCACCGGTGTCTAGCGAATCGCCAGACACGGATTCCCCGCAATCCATCGGCTCCCGCACGGGATCCGGTACTACGACCGCCTTAACTACGGCTGGTACCGTCACTCCGATAGGAGCCGCACCTAACGCCGCCGGGATACCAGCAGGAACCGCAAAACACAGCTCCGCCGGCATTGCCGGTTGCACAAATAGCGGATGGAATATGCCCGACGGAACGTCGACATCACCATCCGCCTGGCAAACCCGTACAAATCCCGAGGGCGACCCCTGGGACGTACTAGGCATTGCTGTCATCGAAAGATCCGGCATGCCGGAATCCTCCATTAGCAGCAGATCTTCCTCCTCTACCGTCGGCTCTTGAGCCAAGGACAGAGAAGGGGCAGGTGCATGCCCCTCAGCAGAACTAGCCGGACCACCTAACGGTTGCCCTGCACCAGCTTGCCTCACCGGGACCGTGGACTGCAACGAGTCAAACATCGCCTTGAACTGGGCCGCCCATACGCCCAGCGCTGAATCCATTCGTTCATTCAGACGACCTTCAAGTCCCATAAGAGACGCCTGCTGCACCTTCGCTGCCTTGTCCTTCGCGATCCTCTCCAGCCTCGCACGTCGATCCCTGTCAAACTCTGCCACCATTGCCGATGACCACTTCACGCACACATCACAAGGGCTGCCGACTTTACACTGAGCGCACGCCACACAGTGATGTCCCAAGTACTTCCGCTTCATGAACCTGTTGCACTTCTGGCACAACGTGTCCGGATTCTTAGGTTTCTGCGAACACAGAGAAAAATTCAAACGCTGCACATGACAAGCGATGACGAGCACACGCACAATCGACTTGATAGTTAAGATTTCTTAAACACATTAACTTTCTCTTAAATTAATGATAATCAAGTTCTTAGGCAGGAAATATTTGAAACTTTTTTGAGTGAAATTTTTTTTAAAACACACAACTCAGCCTTTAACTAACGTTAAATAACCAAGGCTACATCGCCGATCGCTACAAACACCCTCGACAATGAAGCGAAAGCTAAAAATCGGCGATAAACAGAGTGCATAGACACACCAAGCCAAAAGCGACATAATACATGGGCGCCGCCATCTTGGCCAAGGGCGCATCCATCTTTAGAGGAACCGAGTCGCAAGAGAAAATTAACCGAGTACCCGAATTAAATAAAAAGTTAACGGGTACAGAAGCGACTCCAACAATGGCTAACATTTTAAAACAATGTGCCAATTTAAGGAAATTTCAAACAGTATTTATGGCACGAATGTATAAATTCTAGATTGATACAACCTGCCCCTGTGATGATTTTCCAAGTTCCCCCATGAAGCCACCGATGTAATCCTTCCTAACAACCGATAACCGCTTAAATTAACTAAAATTTGAGCACACTAAATTTGCGACTTTGACAAAACGCAAAATAGACGAATCTGACTGTGATTGGGAATTGACTCGGTACCTGCGGCTATGGTATTCCCGGACACAGTAGGGGCAGGACCAGGAGAGTGCGGAGTTTTAATTGTTTATTTTGAGCTAGACTAGATAATAGACATTATCATAATAGTACATCTGGTAAGTATTATTCGAAGTAGAACACAGAATCAGTGGTTATTTCTAGCCCTATTGAGATGATCCATTGTTGGCCTGTAGGATCCAAGCAAATTAGTTCCAAAATTATCATAAACTTACCTTACTGTTGTCTTGTTTAAAAAAATTAAATTTGGCCAACCAGATAATGAGTAGTAGTCTTTTAACACATTAACCTCTATATGCCAGAAAACAAGATGTTTTATATATGATGTATGCAATGCCCTGTTCAATATTTTGAGACCAACTTGACTGTGAGTTATTGTTGCTTCCTATGCCCTATTAGTTTGAAGTTATTCAAGAGCTTTCATGTATATATGTCTAGAAATTGAGACATGGGCATTACATATGTTAAAGGGTTAAAAGAAAAAGTTGACAGATGGAAAGTGACCACCGCATAAGCTCAGCCCGCCCCACC
This sequence comes from Chaetoderma sp. LZ-2023a, assembly GCA_034401795.1. Classification (NCBI taxonomy): domain Eukaryota; kingdom Metazoa; phylum Mollusca; class Caudofoveata; order Chaetodermatida; family Chaetodermatidae; genus Chaetoderma; species Chaetoderma sp. LZ-2023a. Next base: position 94,881,570 of record CM067360.1, on the reverse strand, counting down.
CATTCTGGACAGTTCAACTAATAATGTGTCTGATCTGTTTTCTAATTATTTTACAGGTACCTCCTGTAAGCAAGCACCTGTAAGGTACTGTTTCAAATTTGTTCAACTTTGACACTCCATCTACACCATATGGCAAGGGAAGACAAGAAAGTACACAAAGAAATAGGAAACTAGTTACGGATGTGATGGGTGCCAGTCTAGATATTGGAAATGAAGTCCTCAGGGAGACAATGGAGGAAGGTGAAAGTACTTCATCTATCAATGACAATCACTTCCTGTGTGGTTAGCTGTCAAGTATGACCTTCTTTCTAACAGAGTTTTTTCACAACAATCTTGATGCAATCGAATTTAATACAGGCTTTGATAATTACGACCATTTTATGCGCAGTTAAGACTTGTGAATGATAATATTTGCTCAATTATGACTTGTGAATGATAATACATGTATTTGCTCAATTAAGACATGAGTGATGAAATTTACTTAATTGTGACATATTAGAGATGAAATTTTCTCAACTGTGAGCTAGAAATGATGAAATTTGCCCAATTGTGACTTTTCAATAATAATATTTGCTCAGTTATGACTTGTGAATGATAATATTTGCTCAGTTGTGGCCTGTGAATGATAGTATTTGCTCAGTTGTGACTTATGAATGATGATATTTGCTTAATTGTGACTTATGAGTGGTAATATTTGCTTACTTCTGCCTTATGAGTGATGAAATTTGCTTAATTGTGACATATTAGTGATGAAATTTGTTCAGTTGTGATTTATGAATGTCGAAATTTTCTCAACTGTGAGCTAGAACTGATGATATTTGCCCAATTGTGACTTATGAATAATAATATTTGCTCAGTTATGACTTGTGAATGACAATATCTGCTCAGTTATGACTTGTGAATGATAATATTTGCTCAATTATAACTTGTGAATGATAATAGTTGCTCAATTGTGACTTATGAGTGATGAAATTGACTTAATTGTGACATATTAGTGATGAAATTTGCACAGGTGTGATTTATAAGTGATGAAATTTTCACAACTGTGAGCTAGAAGTGATGAAATTTTCCAAATTGTCACATATGAATGATAATATTTGCTCAGGTATGACTTGTGAATGATATTTAATCAATTGAGACTTATGAATGATGATATTTAATCAATTGAGTCTTGTGAATAATGAGATTTAATCAATTGAGTCTTGTGAATAATGATATTTAATCAATTGAGACTTGTGAATGATGATATTAAATCAATTGAGACTTGTGAATGAAGGTATTTAATCAATTGAGACTTGTGAATGGTGATAATTAATCAATTGAGTCTTGTGAATAATGATATTTAATCAATTGAGACTTGTGAATGATGGTATTTAATCAACTGAGACTTGTGAATAATGATATTTAATCAATTG